>LQNS02020996.1:14011-26534 GCA_001587735.2 Parhyale hawaiensis | reverse complement strand
GGCAGCGCCTCCTGTTGCCTGACGGAGGCCAAGCAATGGGGCGTAATGATGTCTAATATGTAAGATAACTGCGACATGCTCTGTGTGTAACCTAGAAATAAGAAACATTCTCCTGTGTACCGTATTTCATTCCAATTTTGTAATGTCTATGAGTACTTAATAAAGATTATTATTATTATTATTATTATTATTATCATTATTATTATTATTAAAAGCAGATACGTCAGAAATTTAATGTTTGTGAATGTGTCGATCCAATTCATAATTGTATGTAAGTGAGCCAAAAGTGATGAAATTAAAAAAAATCCATTACGGTGTTTTTTGATCATAAAATTGCCATTAAGAATATAAAACATTTCCATACATGCTTTGTGTCTTCAGAGTTTTTTTTTTCATAAAATGCATGATTATTGCTCAAGCCAAAGCTTAAAGAACAATATCAATAATATTACGATTATATTTTATTATCAAACGTTGCAAGTAATGAGTATGTAATATCACTGGAACAGAAAAAGTTGTCTCAATTGAAGATTAATTTAACTTATAATCAAACCCGTTACTATATAATTAGAAAGAATGCTACCACAAATTTTAGGCCAATTGAACAAGTGCAGTAATTTTTGTGAAAATCGTATCAATTTACTATGTGAGAGTAATGTGTTTTACATCACTTGTCCTATTATTCCTCCTGGCAAAAGCATTGCAATGTTGTAGGCACTGAAACACTCCGGCTTGCACAGCTTCACTTCAGGACTGAAATTTACTTCTCAGTCATAAAAAAAGTGCGGATTTGAAATTGAAAATATCGTAGCACTTTATTGTAGTGAACTGAATCATCGATTTTAGTAGTTCTCAAAGTCAATTTTTCCTTGTTAAAATAACTTTTGTGCCGATGATCAAAAACGATAGCAAAAATAGCTCTTACATTTGGCCTTACTTTGATATGGTCACTTACGGAGCTGCTGTTGCGATTCTGTATTGGATGAAGAATCTTGTTGGTTGCGCTCAGCAGAACAGGTTTCTTATATCTTAGTTGTGCAAACGACCGAATAGCTTGTTGGTAGCGCTCAGCAGAACAGGTTTCTTATATCTTAGTTGTGCAAACGACCGAATAGTTGAAAAAAGTCGCTATTCTCTGAAAATTGTTCGCTATCGTACCTGATCGGGGACAATGAGATGAAGAAGATGGTGAAGAAGATTGAAAGATTCCCTTCTGATCTTATTGCGTTCTTCCGTCGTTTATGGAGGCTGTACTACAACTTCCAATTTTAATGATGAACAGAGGTGATTGCTCACTGATGCAATAACTGCTAAGTTGGCAGCCCGATCCGTTTTTCCCCTTCGAAGACATGCACCAGAGAACTGCTTTTTTATCGGCAGTCCAGCATCGCTCGAGTCTTCAACTACAGTCGTCTATTACGTATACACAGTGATATAACTCTAACGGATTTTTTTCTGTAACGAAGATCAAGCTGTGTCATCAAAAAAGGTAATATATAGGATGAAAAATAATGCCTGGAATGAAACCCTCGTTTTTTTTAGTTCTACTGCAATAAAAAACTGAGAGAAACGTGAGAGAAAAAAGTATAAATCAAGATACATAATGTCAATGCTAGCACATGCTTCAAACGTCGTCACGGACTGGATTTTAAAACTGACAAGGACAAAGTAAGAAAGTTCATGGAAATATTCGGCTTCCTTATGTTTACCATCACTAGTAATTTTCCTAAATTTCGTTCGTCAGTTTTCTACTGAGCGTGACACGAATGATACAAATACATATACAAATCCGCAAATATATATAAGCTAATACAGAGTACATAACTTCACAAACATGTGTTGGTGTTTGATGCATAGTATTTTGATTTATAATACCGTGCTCATATGCTCATAATGTAATAAAGCAGTCTCCAGTCATTGCCCAAAGTAAATAATGTAAATGGAGTAACTCGCTTTTCCGTGTTGCGTATACCGGTGATACAATCTATACTCAAGAAATTGTCAGGAAGAGCCCTGTCCCCAACACCAGTTAATGAAAATAGTTCAAGCAAGTCGGCATTCTGAGAACAAATGGTACCCATACCACACAGGGAGAGGCCAGCAGAGGGACAACTTCAACATAAGTCGAATGCATCCCGTTCCAGTGAGGCATTGTCTGCAGACTTCATTGGACCAGATCTACTGCTCTCCCCAGACCCTGATCAGACCAGTGCATTCAAAGTTAGGACGAAGCTTTAGTAGATTAGATCTGCATACTTGGCAAGCCACAGGCAAGCATTTCGGTAGTTTTGAAAGTTAAGGTAACGGTATGGGTTAATTAGAACGTATAAGATTGACCCGTCTCCTTCAAAGACACTAGAGCAATAATTAGGAAGCAATGGAACATCGAGCCAGCAAAAGTTACTCGGACATAGGCAGAGTTGGATTACCAACAAGGTAGTGAAGCATACTTACTTTATCAGTCTTTAAAATCTAAAGGGCTTTCAGTTGATATTCACCATATTTCTATGACTCTCGTTTGCTTTTTTTATATTTCCGCTCGAGACTCATTGGTTCTTCTTAAGAAAAACAGCCAAAACGCTCCGCAAACTGTTAAGAACTCTGGGACTGCACTCAGGTTGTTAAAACTCTTCCAATTATACTGTTTTCTTTAGAATGACGGTGTACGCATCACTTAACCCTTCACTGAATGCATTATGCATACCTTTTCCTGGGAGTGGCACTATTTGCAAAAGCTACAAATCTATGTGCGGAGTTAATACTAAATGGTTAAGAGCCTCTCAAATAGAATAGCCTTGGGTTCGCTTAATTAGAAGTAGACTTGGAGCCAGTGCTCGATCTTCAGTATAGTAGCATGGCGGCACTCTTAACCCACTAGGTATGCCAGTGTCTTCATTTGAGGCTATATAACTCACCCTTTAATAAAGCGCAATGTAAATTTTCTTCACATTTCTTATTCTATTCTTAAACTAGAAACGAACTCTTGGTTCAGCCCCTTACGCATAATAATACTTGTCATACGAGAAATGCTAGTCTTTTGAACTGTAATGAATTAGGGCACTGCGTTGAAAAAATTCTGAGCGAAGTTCGCCAAAAAGATTTTTCACGCGGCAATACTGAATGTTTTTTAAAAAATGCGATCTGACAAAAAAACTGGCACTACGATAATAAGCTAAAGCAAGGATTTCGCAGGCAGACATTTTCGTGAAGGCTGAAACTAATATATCCATTGTCCAAGGTTGAAATAGCTTCGTTTTCTTTCATGGAGTCATGACAAAACATGATGCAAATTAAAAGACAGTATCAGAAGTAGAATTATTAGTGCCGTGCTTCGTTATCCTAGAGCGAAGCTGTTGGTACTATACCGTATAGCAACAGCATGGAATAGACGACAACCAAAAAAGCATTGCGTTTTATTGGTATATCTTGAAGATTAACAAGATAAATATCCAAGCTGTATGGCAAGTCAACCGTGATCCATCACAAATGTTGTAGTAGTGTTTTGCAAAAAGCTTATAAGGACGCAGTCAATTTTTTTTTTTTTTTTTTTTTTAAATAACAACTGCAGAACTCATGTTTTCAGCATGATAATATAGCACTGCAAATGGCCCGTAAAGAAATCGGTACTCATAACAAAGGAAGGAATAAGAAGAAAATGAACACTTGCTCGGGAACGTTTCGCTTTGAGCCTCTACTAATGGCACTCTGTACCTGTCAGTACGGGCAGCTGTACTCTATTCGTTACTGGCTGCACGTCAAGTGGGCAGTAAGGACATACATGTATTTCTATAGCGGTTGAAAAATATTAACTATTTTGTCATTTATTCTTCATCTATCTTGCATTGAATTTCTTCTTGTTTTTTGCTTCATTTACGTTGAGTATTTTAAATGGAACTATATGTTACATGAAGCGGAATATAAAAAAATTACATTGGGCCTACATTATATTCAGCGATATCTATTCATCGCCCTTTATTGTTGTAATTCTAAGCTAATGCTGCATTTTCAAATTTCAGCAAGCTCCAATGAGAAGTTTCCACAATCACTCATGATCCTGAGTAAATTTAAATTAATAAAATCATATATTGAAGGATTTTCTGCCCAGTGTTTAAAGATCTAAAGTCATTAAGTCACGGTCTGTTTAGCCTAACCGGATTCGTTAAATTCCCTCCATGTTGTTAGCTCCGACAAGAGTCGCACATCGGCACCCGGCTCAATCGAGTTAAGAGATCGTCTACGTCGATGATGTACATGACAACGATACTATATAATCTGGAGTCGACGAATCGGTAAAGTTCTTTGAGCGAACGGATACACATAATGCGGTGTTCGGAAACGACAAAATTTGTGTTCTGGTACTGGGCACATGAGAAGCATGGGTTTCCATGACACTGAGATCTTTCAGTAATGATAATAAAGACAATCTATCAACTTTCACAGAATATTAGACATATTAGCCAAGGCACTAATAATTTATTCTCTTTCATGCAGTGAATAGACCTAACAGCGTTTTCTGTTTTCATTAATTCCAAAATTAGAAGACTTGGTAGTGTGAAGAGCAGAAGAAGTAGGTGTGAAGTGACAATTTCTCGTCGTACTTCGCCTGACCTCTCTATGATGGAGTGACCCATGCAGTGAAAATATTCGCTGTCGGCGTTAAGAATCGAACCCGCGGCTGCCGCGCTATTGCAAGGTTACTCTTGACCTGGAGCGGACGCCGGAACCACTCACCAAAATTAGTCTAGCGGGATTGGGGCTACGAAACATGCATGGGTACAGTTATGTGGATCTCTCGCCTTATATAGTAATGGATTTGGTGCGAAGTGTAAAACGTTCCTGATCCTGGAATAAGAGTTTCTGTGACTGTAACTACAGCTTAAAGGTTTTAAGCATAACGCTAGAATATACTGATCTTTGCAAATTTGTATATTCACTTCAACTTAAACGAAATATTCGAAACTTCACCAGTGGCATTTGCTATGGTGTGCAAACTGCTGCAGTGACTGCGATTTTAAGCAATTTTTTGAATAGTGTAACAAGGTCGAAGCCGTACTGGAGACAACATGCAGTGATCGGAAGGATAGTGAAGAACTTGTAGCATTAGGTGCATGCGCGGGCAGCGATTTTTGAGCACATCATTGTAAATTTTTCATTGTAAAGTATCGCTTAGGTAGATTAGTTCATTAAATACTTTTTTTTACTCCTAAAAATAAGTACATTGCACCGATAGTGACTTACTTGGAATCGACTTCTCCTGGAATAATTTCTCTGCCACTTTATGTCGCACAGTTTACATAGAGAGAAATTAGTTAAATTGATTTTATTTCCTCTTATAAGCTAACTATGGGTTATTTCTTTGAATAAACGTTGTTTCTGCTGGAATATTTTTGAATAATCGTCGTTTCTGCTGCAATATCTTTGAATATACATACGTTGTTTCTGTTGGAATACTTTCCAATATCAGTGAGGTATGATGCTACTCCTTTTTAGATAAAGTTGATAACACTAAATTTAGTTAACAGTAGAGTGTACATACAACCCTTCTGCTGCAAAAGATTGGACTGTCCATCATAACTCAACTTAAATCTAACTTAGAAGAAGCTAAGACTTTTAGCCTGACTACATGTAGTGTACTTTAGAAAAAAGAAACTATGGACTACTCCTGAAAATGAAAAATCATAATGGCTGTGACTCCCACACTAAAGTTTTTGTTACCCTCCAGCATCAGGGAAGGCAAAGCTAAATCCAGCATTCACAGTCCTAGTCGTAGTTTGTAAAAAAAATAAAACTGAAAGAAAATCGTTCAATGGAAAAGCAAAGGCCAATGTCCTAACAATTCTTCGCTTGCTGGGGAGAAGTCGGAAAAATTCTCACGATGCAATATCCAGGAAAGCAATTTCCAGGAAAGTCTCAAGGGTCAGCCACAACCAGCTATCAACCACAACATCCTCTTTAAGTTAAGTTTGTTCTATTTAATCTATTCTGTTCTTGTGAAAAGCTGTTCAAAATAACATACTGTAATAGCCCATTCGCTGGTCAAGCTAGCATATGCTTGAAATTCAAACATTGGTGAGATGCGATACGAAAATATCTTTGGGAGAATCACACCAGCCGCTACTGAGGCCATCCCGTCACACTGACGGCTGCTCGGCCGGTGCCAGACCCGTTAGTTCAGCAGGAGTTTCCTGTCCTGATCTGTTGGCGCTGAATTCATAGCAGAGAGCGGCGTTTGTCTGAGTGGATCTGCAGGCGTTACACGCAGCTTTGAATGATATTCTAGTCATGCTTCTCGGCAGCATTTAGGCATTTTCGTGTTGCTCCTCGATTTTTATTTATTTATTATTATTTTGGGGAGGGGGGCGTCTCTCGTTCCTTGGAATGTATCGTTTGTATTAATACGTGAAGTTTTTTGTAAAAGAAAAATCTTGGTGGTTGATTCTTAGATTAAGATTGATAATTAACCTTTTACCAATTTATGATAACGTTTTTTTCTGGAGGCAAGTAGAAAATAGTGCGAAACGGCTTCAGGTAGATGTTTCTATATAAAACTAACATAATACGAACGCTATGGAATATAATGAAGTTGAAATCAATGCATCAATATCTAAAAAAAGGATAATTTGCGGAAGTTGTACCCACTGAATTCTTGTAAAGGATTTTAAAATTATCACTACCGTACTATAAAATCTTTGAAAAAAATGAAGTGGGCATGACAGTAAAACACCCAAATTATATAAATGAATATTTGAAAAAAACAAAGAACTGAATTGTATCGACAAAAGGTGAAGTTCAACGTAAAAAAAAATAATCCTAAAAACACTCACATTAGAAAAGTACAAAACATTATCTCGGAATTTTCTGTCGTCGATGAACAGTTGAGTGATAAAAAATGCACGATAACTTAAGAAGTAAAACTCATGGGAGTGATGCATATAATAATAGCTGCAAAAAATAATACTGGCAGCTGGCAAGTTCGTAATTTCTCTGAATTTTACGTTTTCGACATACAGTGGAGAGACTCAATAAATTTTCAAATCAGAAATATCCAGGCAAAGTTCTTTTTTAGGTATCTCGATTAAAATTCCCCGCATTTTTCACAAGACCACAATATTAGGGATCCAGCACCTCCCGTGCCCTGGACAATGCACTGCCGCGACACTTTTTTTTTCTCCCTTCGATCAGCGAAAAATTTGCCGCCAGACGCTCACTTTATCTTGTGGCGTTTAGAAAATTTGTTACTTTTATACTGTGGAGCGATAGCATTGATCGCGAGAGCGACCTCGGAAATGAGGCATGGCCTGAAAATGGGTAACTTGTGTGAAGTTCCTTACAGGAAGCCGCTAAAAATGGAAAATGATAACAACATAATCGGCTCAGCTGTTGCGTCTTGGCAGAAGAAAGCTCTGTTTCTTCCGGTAAAGGAGCTTCGGCAGTAAAAAAAGAAAAAAGAAGGAAGGTAGTAATCTTGGTGAGTGGCAAGTGCCAAACGACATTACGAAATTTGGCGGGTGGATGGGGGCGTCTTCCAGTTAAAGTAGGGTGATTAGGCAATGTTAAATAATAATACGAACTTCAGAGGCTACTCTACTTTTTTGGACATCATTATGTGGAAAATCGTTTTCCTGACACTTCATCATCTATCTATCTATCTATATTATACTAAAAGTCTGTGAACCGGTCTTGCTTGCTTGTGTCGTGCTTGTGTCTTGCTTGTGTCTTGCTTGTGTCTTGCTTGTGATCTTGTTTGACACATNAGCGACCTCGGAAATGAGGCATGGCCTGAAAATGGGTAACTTGTGTGAAGTTCCTTACAGGAAGCCGCTAAAAATGGAAAATGATAACAACATAATCGGCTCAGCTGTTGCGTCTTGGCAGAAGAAAGCTCTGTTTCTTCCGGCATAGGAGTTTTGGCAGTAAAAAAAGAAGGAAGGTAGTAATCTTGGTGAGTGGCAAGTGGCAAACGACATTACGAAATTTGGTGGGTGGATGGGTGTGTCTTCCAGTTAAAGTAAGGTGATTAGGAAATGTTAAATAACAATACGAACTTCCGTGGCTACTCTATTTTTTGGACATAATTGTATGAAAAATCGTTTTCCTGACACTTCATATAAACCTTTAACACCTCTATGCAGATACAAATTACTGACTTTCTGGCTAAATACCGAATTAGTTTCAGTTTTGCTCTTCTGGGTAAATGATGCTCTTATTCTTTTCATATGTGAGTTTAATAAAGAAGAGAATTAACATGTCGAAGTAAAGCGTTGCAGTATATTTCTCACAATAAGCTTGTGAAATATAGTAAATGCGTGGTTTTTGTCATGAAACAACCGTGTATGTGCAGACAAATTTGTTTCTTTATTCAACGCAAGGAAACTGTCTTCATGTGAATTTATTTCTAGCCAGCACGTAAAAAGTAGAAACTGACTTCAACATTATCACAACGGCTCTTGAAGAGAGGAAGTCTTTGGCAGAAAAAAAAACTCTATTTATTTTAAAATGAGAGCTTTCTACCAAGGAAAAAAAGGATATGTAAGGCTAAGTTTAGTTTGTTCACTGCTTCTTACCATATGGTAGAATAGGCAATGCATACTCGCGAGGGTAAGTTTGGGTGAGCAAGACGTAGACGTACACTGCCCATATATCCAAGAAACAGCTCTACTTTTGAACAACTTATTCATACATCCCTCAGCTTATTGCTACGTTCCTTAAAATTCTCGACACTATCTTGATATGAAAGCTAAAAGTACTTTCACCCAATGTATTAAACAGCTTTATGTAACTTTTTGTAATTTCTGACTTGTGAATAGTATACAAGATATCTGTATAAATAGTTGTCGGTAGTCATTGTAGATCTACGGCGCATTGTCACTAATAACTTTGAACAATATTATTGTACCCGTATGTTACGTTGACTACTAATGTGGGCTGCATTGCTCGATAGGTAGATGCTCTACGATTTACTACTTATTACAGTCGTACCCCATATGTAGTATTTTGGTGTTGTATCACGAAATAACGACATCTGGCCAGGGTGGAGTTATGGCTATAGCTAGTATATGTAGATCTTCGGATATTCATTGGCGAAGTGGGAGGTAGTCTAGCTGCAGGGCAGTGTGGTAATTTTTTAGGCAATATACAAGGGTCGCCGCTACAGCTCATAGGCTCCAACTGAGGGAGGGCGCGACTATGCTGACCTGCTTTAATAAATAAGGTGGTTGACAAGTTCGTTGATGCTGACTGGTTAAAGTGACAGGAACGTCTAGCTTGCCGCAACATTTTAATGCACGTGCAACATACATGTGTGTATGTGGACGGCGCTATAAATGGAGATCTTTTACAGTAAAATGACTTATAAGTTGCATGGTGATTTTTAATTTCACTTATATGAATCTTAAAGGATTAATATTATGGGGGAAACTGGTCGTGCAATTTATACGGCATTTGCGTTTTTCAGAACAAGTGACAGTAATGAGTTTTAACACATTTACCTCTGTTTCATGCAGGAATAGGTAAGAGTATCCCTCTGACGTGTACTTTCTGTGTACTATATGTGGTGCACATGGCGGCTAACGTGTTCAGAAAATAGCAGAAACTAACAGAAGTATATACAACTAACAAGGAACATGGTAGCCTTTTAATGAAATTTGCAGAATAGTTGACTTTTTATTTAAAGTTTCAACCTTCGACTTAATAACCCCATCGCTCGAGAATGACATTCCACCTCATAATATTATAAAAAAGAAGAACCTGAATTTCAGTGACAGACGCATAATGCAAAATTAACACCAATCCTCACGAAACGCAAAAAGTTTTCGAAAGTTTCAATTCTCTTGCAAATATAGAGGAATGTTGCAAAGTGTTATCTGAGGAGCGAAATTAGCAAGATTTGCCGAAGCCAATATTGTTCATTGTGTAATTGTACAGTGGAACTCCTAAAACGAAGACAGGCGTTTTGTCTCTGTTGCGGGAGGCGTCCAAGTTTGGAGTTGACAACACGCTTGCGTCCCCCACAATCGCGATATTCTATTTAACCAGTACTGCAGGAAAAATAGTAGTGGCAAAGGTAAATATGCGATCAAATAAAGGATGTACACTCTTTTATTGCTAACTCGCAATGGGTTCGGCAATTGCTACTATTCACCACAGATTGTGCTGTTTAGAGGCTTTATTAATCAAGATTTCTCCAGTTTAGGAGTTCTACTTGTTCTATTTTGGGAGTCTCTGCTTGAGGTGTTCTAATGAAGTACAAGATGATATTACCAGCGCATCAGTGGCAGGCCTGACGTCTCACAAATATTTATATCTTGGTAAGGTTAATGAAAACTCTCATTTGTCCTACAAGTCCCAAGTTTGGCTAGTGAGCTCCTGCTGGCAGGAAAACAAGGCGCAGAGCAGCAAAGAAAGAAACTTACTTAACATTACCAACTAATTCTATCAGCAGGAACTGCGCCCAGATGCAACATCCCCTGCGGAAGGTCTGTGAGATTGACCCATAAGGACGTAGTTGTTCGCGAATTCTAGCTTTCCAAAGCAACTTGCGGTCTATGTTTTCCCTCGCAGGCATTTCACTGCTACCGTATCTAACTCCTCAGTTTGTCTTAAAATTTTCTTTTAAATGGTTGCAGTTCCACCTCTGATGTCAAAAGCATAAAATGAATTTGTCTCGAAGTTAGAACGGGAGTTGCTGGAAGTTGCCCGCAGAAAATGTGCTCGTCAAGGCTGCCTTACACGACGAGGTTTTGCTTCCTACGTTGTATAATATTTAGCGTCCGAATGAGTCGTTGTAATCGTTTAAATAACATAAAAGTTTTTGCTTTCTGAGTCCAAGTTCACTTCTACTTCCAAGAATAACATGAACTGAGTGACAAAAATTACGAAGCCAAATCACTTGAAGGCTAACATTATTAGCAAATCTTTTTGGGACAAACACAGTAGCGTTTACAAGGGTAGAAGTTCGTAGTAAGCATTCTGTCGTTGAGCACTATGCACAGAAAAAAAAACCTGCGTGGAAACAAATAATAAAGTTTGTTTAATTACTACTTTCCATCTACAGAACATTCCATGCAACTTAAAAATAATTTCACCCGAAAACATTTTAAGTGTCAGCGCCTTTTCCGTGCACTTGTATACTTGTGCGCTGCGTATATATGCAGTAAAATATCGCGGCAAGCTTGACGTTCCCACAGTGTCGTCTCTTTACAATCATCGAAAGATGATCCTCGTCTGCATATGCTTTTAGATGCAAGAAGAATATGCAATAGATATTTTGTCGCAAGTTCTGACCCTCAGCTAGTCTATAGAAACCAACGACCTGAAAGTTCTGGCCCTCAGTCTATAGAAACCAACCAACGACCTGAAAACTTAACTCAAGTCATATTATGACACTCAGGGGTCTGAACGTACAGCATACACGCTTCAGGCGTCATTTTGTGCACACGTTAAGAAAGATACCGAGTGATTCGTTCGGTTTTGTGACCAGTTTTTCATAACTCCGATAGTGATCCGATGCGATTGCTTTGTGCTCGTGACCGCAGCGTGATTTTCCTCCAGAGATCATGTGAGATCTTTGAATGATTGAAGATGGTAGGGTCGAACAGAAAAATTTTAGAATTTGGAATGTAAAGTCGTATGGTTCCATATTTTAGAACAAACAATGAAAGTATCTTTGCTTGTGACATACAGATTTTGAAAAGGAGGTATTGATTGTTCGTTTTACGCTCAATCAGGAAAAAAAGAGCTGTATCGGTTTATATACAACTATGTATTAAAATTTGGTAAATATAGGATATTTACATTTGTTAAAAAATTATACGGCATATGAATTTTTTTATACTATTTCGGTGATTATTGTTACTTCTTTTCTAATTAAATCAGTCCAAAAAGCGTCAATAACCCTATATTAGTCTGGTGTGACTTCGACAGAAATTAGGATACATAGAAATTCATTTTGTTACTACTACTACTATCTCAAAACAAAATCTGATCGCGGTTTCGGGCACAAAAAGACGACTTCAACAGACTGCACGGAACCTGCTTCCGCATAGCTCAGGAATTCAAACGGATATGTTAATTTTTCCTCGTCTTTTTTGACTATCATTTTTATTTTTCATTTTCTTCTAGTTCTTTCTAATTTAATTCACCTTAAGATGCCCAATGACTTGGGCGAATCCCATCGCATACTTTTTAACGATGCGACCGGTATTAATTCTTATATTCAGAATAAATCAACTAGGAGAACTTCGGAAAAGAAAAAAAAAACTGATGAAATAAAAATAAATGCACACATCTCGTACTAATAGGTTGATAGGTTGATAGGTTTATTACACACAAACACATTTTATATTACAAATATTTGGTAAAGTAGTAATACTCTATAGAATAATGCATTTGCGTAGCCACTGAAAGTTTAACAAATTTATTGGGCAACATAAAACAAAAAACAAAAACTAATAAAATTGCATGACGTATTCTTTAAAACGTTTTTTTAAGACATTATCAGAAATGGGATCTAATAAATACGCAG
>LQNS02020391.1:8828-19080 GCA_001587735.2 Parhyale hawaiensis | reverse complement strand
CTGTCATGTAGGCAAATAATCATGGCTTTGAGCAAAATGAAACTTAGCCTTATACCTAAGCTACACTATGTAATTTATTAATTAATTAATTAATTAGCTTTTATTAAGAACACAATGGGTTCACAAAATATGCTTACAAGCTTACAAGTACAAACAAAGTAGCCAAAATTCAACTTAGTAATTAAGCCCAGTGACAAATATTGGTGGCCACGTACAATGAGAATAAATAGATGCACTCAGCCTACACCTGCAGACACGAATGGCATTGAGCAGGTCAATTTCACACAGGAAAGAGAGCCTGCGAGCCGTGAAATGGAAGCTTAGAGAAGTAGCAGGTAATAGGCAAATCAGCTACAGGTCATTCCGATCATGGAGGTCGTTGCCTACATACAGAATCCTAACCCACCNTGAGACACTGTACGTCATACGACGCAAACACATCACTAGCACCTGTGTATCTGGGCACACCCACCAACCGTCGGAATATGTCACTGTACGCAACACGCAACTTACTGATGGCCTGTTTAGTGAATTTGGCCCAAAGTGAGCTACCATATATTGGATAGCAATAATAAATTTTAAACAGCTGAATCTTGACATTCAGGGAGCATCTATTAAACTGCCGTAATATCTGATTGCCTGTAGCATTTAAACGTCTAACCTGTCGTCCAATATCTGCGCAATTATCAAGTTTTTCATCAATCGTACGCACAACTTATGTACGTGCAGATGTTCATCTCGTAAGTCGTTGAAGCTACCGGATCTATGCTACCTACTCTCATTGTGTTTGGGTCGACGTGTGGTCTCGGCACTAAGCAGCTTTCAACGCCCTCATCTCCAGGTTGTCAGTGAACACGTGCCCAAAACAAATTTCTGTACAATGTGCACTTGCTGTCGGGCTGGACTAAAGACTGCTTATATTTTATGAATATTTCACTTTTCAGACTCATGTTATTCGGTAATCAACGTGAAGGATTTCCTACGGAAGAACTTTTTGAGAGACACTTTTAAAACTGATGCAAAGGTAGACTGCAAAGTCTGAACACTAGGCCAGGTAGCAGATTTCGTAAATCGATGACCAGGTTACAGAAGATGGCAAAGGCTGATTCTTATCCCTTTGTCTGAAGACACTTCTTGCTAGAAACACTTCTTGAAATCGGAACAACATGCATTAGGCTTCTGGAGTCCGATTTTATAATTTTATATCTCTCAGGTCACGACGTACAAATTCGGCAGTTCGCCAACTAAGCACTCTGCATGGAGATGATGTTTTTCACGGGCAGTATACAATTATTTCTTCTAACATGCTGACTTTCTTATTTGACGTACCAGTTTTCTCTTCTGAGGCAAAATTTCCGTACTTCAAATGAAGCAGATATTTGAGTAGGAAATACGGTATCAACGGTATCATTGCTGCCGAGTGCCAACATTGTATATAAACTAACCTGACTGGCTTTGCATTCAAGTTTATTGAAGTGTTTTACTCAAGATTTTACTTCTGCCTATCGATATAGAAGACCTAAGGATGAGAGCACGACAAAGGATCAATGAAAAAAATTTGTTGTAAAATAGGTCTCATACCTGCAGGCGTGATCTTTCATTAATGAAACGTAAGTTGTACAGCCATGAAGCTGTAGTGATTTCACCACCACTACAGCTTACGATGCAGTGTATCAACAGGCAGTGAAGTTCACCAAGCAACCTGTCCACCATGAGCTCCCTAACATGAGGTCCGACCCGAAATCGCGGTAGTGCTGTACGGCCACGGGGCCATTGCCAGCCCGAAAGAAACTATACCTTTAAGCAAATCTCGAAGTCCTACGAAGAAATGCAGTAAAAAAATATGCAATATAGTTTATGTCCGAAGGGATTGAATACTTTGTCAAAGATACCGCCTTTTATCTGCCAGGCTCAGAAGAAGAAGAAGAATCAACGTGATATAAAATAGTACCGACCGACCTAGTTTTCAAAACGAAGCGAGGTTCAGAAAATGCAGTATTGTCACTTTTGACATTATATTTTAGAATATATGTTTGTCCCCATTGCTCAAGGACTGAAATTTCATGATATTCCAACTTGTTCACCAGATGACCAATTTTCTCCTATCTAAATCCTCAACTGCGTAACGGAGGGAAGAACCAACCACAGAACAAGCGATCAACAAACAGCTATATAAATAGTAGACTACTTTCACGGTTGCCATCGGTGTCCCGTGGCTTTACGTAACCCGTATCCCATTGAAGCCCGGGGTCACATGGGTGGCACCAAATGTGTGATTGCAACACGTCGCTGAAGTGGAGTCGAGTTTGAAACATACTTGCTTTTGCCACCATTCCCCTATCTAATCTTTAACATCAGGATGGAGAAACTATGCAACCAGTTGAAAGTATTTTCTTATATGTATGCGTATTCCTTCATACATTATTAATTATTAGGAATCAAGTAAGTCCTGAAACCGGCGACTTCCAGCTTACCAAGCCGATATCACGGCACCGAGCAAAGACTAGGCTCTCGGTTCAATTCCTCACTGGATCCTTAGTCTTAACTTCAATTTAATCTAAGAGTATAAACAGATGAACTTTCGGTCTGGATAAGTCCAGGGGGTTTCAAGGGACCAATAACTGCGTACATACTCGTATTATATACTCTGATGGAAAATTCAATGTTTCAAATAGTGCTATGAAGTAGACAAACAAAATGAAATATTGGTGTATTTGTAACTTAAATTGCTATTTATTCATGCCTATGAAGAAATTCTACGAATGAATAGTAATAGATTGTAAAATTGTTCCATATTAATAGCTGTTTAACAATATCAGGAGAGAATAAAAACATTTTTAAAATAATTCTAAATTAATTCTCATAATAAAATTATGCTTTTTTTCGAACCCTCCTAATATATTTTATTGCACTATGGGGATAATTCTCTATCGGTCCTCTCTTTGGTTGCTTATTGCAGCCCAACAGAACTCAGCCTCTTGACTCCACACACATGAGATGATGTGAAGAACGTCTCCTGGACTTCTTTCGAAGACGCACGATGAAAGATATTGTGATACTATTGGAGTGAGTTAATTGTTATGTTGAGATTCCGTAGATTTTATTTGGCGCCTTTGGTAGTTGGTTGCTCTGTGCAGCTGCAATTGCGGTTCCGTGACAAAACCGCAGCCGACAAATGCGCACCTACTATTTTATCGTTTTTCTGTGTATATAAAATTTCCTGTAATTCATTTTAATAGTATCTAGGTTTAGCTAACTTTTACAACTTATAACTTTTATAACTTTCGAGTGTACTACACGAATAAGACTGTATGTATGTTGTTTGAACCTCAGCGCAGCAAGCAGTGCAGAATTAGGCATACATTATTAAGCGATGTGACGTTATCCTATGTCCACAGCTTTGTGTATCTGGGGCATCTCATTGATGAAAAACTTGATGATTGCGCAGACATTGGGCGACAGGCTAGACGTTTAAATGCTACAGGCAATCAGATATTACGGCCGTTTAATAGATGTTCCCTGAATGTCAAGATTCAGCTGTTTGGTATTGCTATCCCATATATAGTAGCTCACTTTGGGCCAAATTCAATAAACAGGCCATCAGTAAGTTGCGTGTTGCGTACAATGACATATTCCGACGGTTGGTGGGTGTGCCCAGATACACAGGAGCTAGTGATATGTTTGCGTCGTATAACGTATAGTGTCTCAATATTCTAGCTCGTAAATGTGCATATAGCCTGCAGATGAGAAGAGAAAAGTCTGATAACTCAATGCTCCACGGGATATGCTCTAATCCAAGTTATCAGAGTTCGGCGCTCAAGCAGCGGTGGGTTAGGATTCTGTATGTAGGCAACGACCTCCATGATCGGAATGACCTATAGCTGATGTGCCTATTACCTGCTACTTCTCTAAGCTTCCATTTCACGGCACGCAGACGTGAGCTGATATATCTCTGTCTTCCTGTTGTACTATTTCCTTTTGATTGCTCGAGGTACGGTAGGACTATATATGAGCCTGTTGGTATACTGGGGACTGAGCTCTGCTTGCAACTTGTATTATTACCATTGTTACAAGCCCCTTGGCCAGGCTAGCTATAATGAAACGGTGTATCTCAATCGCACTGTACAGGGGTAATCTGTTAAATTCTCTGTACCAAGAGTTCTTTCTCTCTTGTTCATTACCTGTGCTCCTGTGTGAGGTTGAGCTGCTCAATGCCATTCGTGTCTGCAGGTGTAGGCTGAGTGTATCTATTTATTCTCATTGTGCGTGGCCACCAATCTTTGTGACTGGGCCTAATCACTAGGTTGAACTTTGGTTTCTTAGTATTTGTGAGCTTGTAAGCGTATTTTGTGAACCCATTGTGTTCCTAATAAAAGTTATTTATTTATTTATTATTAGCTTTAGTTAACGTTTTACGACTTATATTCAGGATGAATCCAACTAGAGAAGTCGCTTGACAGCACTTCCCAGCCTAAGTAAGGATGTAGTTTACTGTTTCTACCAGTAGGAAAGGAAAGACATGACCTGAAGAGGAGGGCAACTCCTCCTCACTGCACAATAAATTAACAACAAGCCTACCTAATAGATGACACGAAAACAAAATAAATATATACAGCAGTCCATCACTGTCTGTACATTCAACGGGAAAGCTGCCTGACTGTCGTTAAATTGTTTCTATTTAAAACTGCGTAATTACTTCAAAATGCGCAGTGTAACTTGGTCAGATGCAGTCCCCCAACACTGTAATATCATTCAGCTCTACAAGGACAGTGCAAGAGTAAGCGTGTATGTGAACAGTAGAATGAGGTGGGTGAGCTAAGAGGGAATTAGTAGGAATGCTCTTTCCAGCGTGCTCAGTAACTCTACTACTCATGAAATTAGAGGCTTGGAAGATGCAACCTTAAACTTGAACAATGAGGTTATATATATAGTACGTGAACTCATTGCTAAGAATTATTCCAAAATCTATTTCAGCACGGTGTTTGTGAAGTAGTGATAGAGGTTCAAATTTACAGTAAGTTTCTCAGACTGTTGTCAAAAAAAAAAGGGTAAAACTATATCAAACTTGTACGCTCCTGAGGCAATTTATCACTATTATCATTCACGCTGTTTAAAAATCTTCTAATCTGGAATTCAAATAATTTGCAAAGGTAACCATTTGACGAAATAGTTAAACACTCCAAGCGAATACACTAATTGGCAGGATCAACAACTCAATACATATATTTAGAATGTATGTTTGTTTTTGGCCTATTAAATTGCCAACAGCCAAACCACACGACCTCTCACGAAGGGTAATAATTCTAGAATCTCCAGAGAAGATTCTAAAAATTCTATGTATTCGTAGGCTTTCAATTGGCAGGATAGCGCCATCTAAGAAGCAGCAGAACGAGAAAATAGTACATAGCATTCGTCAATGTGCGCATTCGTCAATGCGCGCATTTGTCTGTGTGCGCATCTGTCGTGTGCGCGTTTGTCATGTGCGCTTTTTCCATTGTGCGCATTGGTCGTGTGCGCATATATCCGGTCACCGCAATTGCAACGGGTGTCCCACTTGCTCTTTAACAATTAATAACTCTACCTTAGATTCTCTGAAGGAAACTTGGGAGAATCAATTTTTCTGCAAAATATCCTAAAATACTCATCGTTATAATTATTTGCTTCTCAAACAACGTTTTCTTTTCATTGCAAATGGAAAATTAATGGGGCAGGTGCGATGTATCCGAATAGCAGTCACAATACAAACACAGTCTCCTTAGAATGGGTATAAAATATTTGCCATCATAATTAACGGCCTCCTACAGAAATGCGAACTTTAACTGAATGAAAAATCCGATTCTTTCACCACTGTTCTTATAAAGAACTTTTCATGAATAAAATTACTAGCATGCTAAAATCGTAACGTTTTGGTTCTCGACAGCGGGCATCTTCAGAGACGAAAATTTCCCGTCCACAATTGTTTTCGGTATAGTCCGCACTGAGAAAAAAGGATTCTTTTAAATTTGGAAGAAAACAGTGACTTTCGCAAACGTGAAATATTTACAGTTACGCGAAGATAAAAAAAATGAGTTTTTTCGAAACTCAATAGAAAACTGGATGCCATTGGGCTTCTATGTAGAGAAGTACTTAATCGAGGACCTACATATTTCTTTCAAGTGTTTGAGTACAATCTCTCGTTATAAACGTTTCAGAAATTTATCGTTGGTATATAATGTAATAATCGTAGAAGGTGAGAAGATAAGGTGCAATTTTTATATAGCAAGATCTCAGCCATTAAAAAGAAGAATGAAATGAAAATGTGTCGGTTCAATCATTTTTCGCAGGTAAATTAACCAGCAAACGCTTGTTAGTTCAAGACTCTGATCCTCTTACATAATGCAATCAGTGGACCCTATAGGTAAATTTTTACTCGGCAGAACTGCTATCCTTCACAGTAACAATATTACCGCCCCTCCGTAGCAAGGGCCAGGAAGAACTGTTATTTTATGATCACAAACGACAAAGCTCAGTCAAAAATACGAAATACTACAATGTGTTTTCTTTTCTCAAGCACATTGTGGCCAAGCCTCGTTTGAGGCGCCCCTTCTGTTTACCTGCTCATTGTCATAAAGGAACTTCAAATTTTTCCGGTTCCCAATTTGCAGCGCATCTTCTTGGAACCGTTTGGGTTCCGTTCACCGCTTTTTTGCTACCTGCGTTTCTGAAATCATGAAACGGTAATTAGGAATAGCTTAGTTCTCACTTATGTGCAGTCTAGTAACCGACTCCTGGTGGCTGAGGTGGTGTTCTTTGCTAGATAGAAGAGTCACATCAGGGTACGATGGAAAGTAACAAACTGTACAGTGGATCAATATTGGAGGTTTGGCTATCAATCAAAATACAGTCACTGTAAAGAATAAGTTAATTAATGTTAGATGGATTTTATATTTGCGGTATGGTGATGTATGAAAGCTCTGTCGCTGTACTCAGTACGACATGGGATAATAACTTTAACAACATAAACGAACGATTCCCCTCGTTGGAGTACTTGTTGCATAGTTTATTAAAATGTTGGTGTTCATATATAAAAGGGAAAGCTTGAACAGGATTTAAGTTCTATGTGCTAACCCCTAGAACAAGCACTCGTATATGCATATGACGGCTACTGATTGCCGTCTACTGTTATTCTGTCTTCACTCATGTCATACTACATATTTCTGTCGTGATAGACGCATAGTTTGTGCCAACTTCATTTTTCATTTAATATTCCGAACAGATGAAGGATGTTAGTTCATAGTCTACAATACAGCACCGTACACACAACCTCTGGCAAGCATTAGCTCCAGCTTGGCATTCTGTTTAGCTTTGAAGCCGTAAAGAGGAAAATTCAACGTTCATTGCGGAACAAAAATTGAATCCGTTTAGAAACATGGGTACCGAGTTCCATATACATCGAGTCCGTTCGAAAACTGATAATATAAACTTCATTTTTGGTAGAAAAACAGTTTTTTTTTCTTCGATTGACTGGTTAAAGTCGGGATCACTTGGCTTGACTTGGTCGGAACTTCAGACATGTACCCTGGCTTCGCTAAATGAAATCTCAGCTTACATCTACGCCACCCATTCCAAATAGCTGGCCAGCCAGCTCGTACCATGAAGCGGCCCGCAGGCTGCCGTGCGGTATTTCGGTTATGTCGTCTCCCTCTATGCTTACTCCGAGCTCCATGAAGTGTACCAGGAGGAAGGTAGAACCAGAAATAAGAAATTGCTGTCTTACTTCCTCTCCCAACACCGGTTATGCTCGTCATAGAGTCAAACATTGATAGTGATATATAGAGATACATTCGGTATACCGAAGAGTAATACAAGTGGCAGTCTTCCTTTGGGCAATTTTTTTTTTCATACATCAATACTATAACTAGAATATTATAACTAGAGTATCAGAGAACCGGAGCAACAGTCAGTATGTCTTTGATTGGATGCCGAAATTGAGCCTTCGATGCTTGATTTTTCCACAACAGTTACTGTGGCGCTTTAAATCGTGTAGTAAGTGTTTTAAGAACGAAAGACGTTGAACGGGCTGAAAACCTAATTTAAATTGGAAAGATTTAGTTCTTGAAAGTCTCAATATAAGCGGTTAAGGATCAATGGTTGAATTTTGATTTAATGTTATGGAAGTCAGAGCACCTGCCTAAAGTTTAGGATCAGTCATAATTCGAAGGATTTATTTTGGCTCCCAATCGAACCTGCCCTCAATCACTGGCTGGCTCAAGTGTGATCCTCGTTTACTGTTAACGACTGAAACTGGACCTAAGCTAACCAAACGCATGCCAGGATTGGCCGAACTTCTGGCCAAGACATATGTATCATAATTCGGAGTGGTGTACTTGGATCGATGAGGGAAAAAAAAGATTCATGCACCCTGTTACCAAGCACATTGCTCACAACACCGTCCAAATTTTAACATGTTTCAAAATGAAGCTCCTCACTTTGTTCACTTTTGACTGATATGCGTCTAGCGTGCTCCAGGAGATCATCAGATAATTCAATAATGCAATAGTTCTTGCAGTGACATGACAATATGACAATTGTAACAAACCTCTACGAGTAACGGATGCGTTTTTAAAAGTGAGCCCCAAAGCCTACCCTGTATATTCGATATTTTAATTGTAAGTTAACATTCATCATTTGCCCAATTTTGAGAATGAAGCCTTTTTGTAATACTCTTTTGCAAAATTATAAGCGTTTATCCAATATCTATCGATGACGGCATCGGATAATGTCAGTTTATCGCCTAAACATTTCCAATTAAGTGACCTATGACCAGAATCCACTTTGAGCAAAACATGATCAATTAGGAAGAGTTGTTTGGGGACTGACGCTAATAAAAGTCAACGTCAGACAGCTCTTAAATCATTCCTACCTTTTGATAAATTTTATTTTAAACTCTGTCAGTGAAACATCTGGCCGAAGTATTGTAATATTGATCTCCCTGACTCACTTGCTGTGAGTTACAATATAACCTTTACATATACCAAATTTTGTCGTAATAACCATATGTATCAACCAATAAAAGAAGTAACTACAACAAAGCATTTTTGCCCATATGTTGAGTATTACGAAAAAATTTAATGATTCCAAATAAAGTGCCATAAGTAAAAAAAAAATGAGTCACTATTAATTACTACCCTGTTCTCTGTGTGTAGAATGTGCAGCCCGCGGGCCGTTTCGATACATATTTAAAATCGGTAGCATCGATGCGGCGACATAAATAACGTCCGAGTCTCTCATCCTCGAATCAAGTTGTCAGTGTGAATGCGTAGTGTGGCCCCGGCATTATATTCCTATAGGTTAAAAGACTTTGTACCGAGGTAATTCAGATGGGGTTAAGATGCATTTTTAATTGCACACATTAAGCCCGCTGCACTCGAAAATCGAAACTCCGAAACGTTCCACGCTCTCTGATCGAACGTTTCAATCACCGTAACTATAGCTTAACCCTATTTCAACCAGTCTGTTTCGAAATTAAACAACTCAGGCTTTCTGACCAACTGTATTCCTGTCGGGGGAAAAATGCTTCGGCAGAGAGCTAGGCAGCAGTGGCCAGTTTTAACAACGCTAACTTTTTAACATAGCTGTCAAATAAACATATTTAATCATTTAATCTCACTCGCAATTTAGGGAGACTGGACGACTGACCTCTATAGCAGAAAACTGCGACGGCTGCTCAGGGTAACTTTTTGGCCTGCGCAAAACTGTGTGCCAGCTGTGCCCGCAACCATACAATCGGAAGGTTAGGGTAATTTCCGAAGTTGCGTGTGCAGCGATGTAACAAAACGTAAAAAAAATCCACAGTTTGGTTCTGCTCGAAGCAGCTCTCATTCTCAGTATTCTCCTAAACTTATATAAATATATTATGATTGCACTGATTGCCTACCCAAAGTATTGTTCTCATTGATTGTTCTCCAGTCGTGCGACAGAACTTGTACGCACTAAAATTTCATAGTGATTGCATCGGTCAAGCGCATGTCACATTGTAAACAATATGTGAAGGACTCTCTATGTACCTACGAGCAGTCTTTGCGGTTGACTCTAAAGCCTCCAGTCCAGTTTCACTTCACAGCAATTTTTGCTCTCGGTCCCAAAACTTCCATTACAGACGTGATGGAGTTCCAAAAGAGTGTTCATTAACGTATAATTAAACATTTCCTAGCCATAACTGATGGCCATTGTAGCGTATATAGCGTGCATCAGGGCCTTTTCGCTGCCTCTT
>LQNS02020120.1:16797136-16809247 GCA_001587735.2 Parhyale hawaiensis | reverse complement strand
CAAGAAAATGGGGTTACTGAAGATTTAAATTACAATATTTGAAAAGTGTCCCTTAATTCTGCTCACACTAAATTCATAATTATAAGTTAAATATACATAACTTTTTTCTTATCCTTCTGATCATAATAAATTCTTAGCATATTATTAGGTATCCCAATACCTCTTCTGTGTTACAATTTCAGCTTTGAACCTTTTACAGTTTTTGAGATATGAAATTTTTTATTTTTGTCCCTTAATTATGCTCGCAACTGTATGTCACTTTGTAGGCAACGAGTTAAATAACTTTTGCAAGTTCAATTTGAAATTCTCACCTAATAATAGCAGCGCTATGCACCCTTCCGGAGACAAGAGGGCTCAATCAACGCCGGGGACACACTAGACAATAGCATGCTCAACTTATGGGCCCAGCTATCACCTAACTCAGACTACATAGTGAAAGTTTGTATCCATATTATCTTTGGAAAGCGCGGAAGTTGTGCCACGTGCGAGTTCAATACCCGCTCATGTGTTGATTCTACGACTCTATATGACTACCGAATTTAACATATTCACTAACAGAAATATGTACCTGCAGCAGACGAGTGGACACATGTAGGACAAATTCATTGATACATCGCGCTATCCATCCTTCAGTAATTACTTGTAGGCTCGAGTCAGATATTTTGACAAGGTTTCGGTGCCGTTTATTTTATCTAGAGTACCCTAAACCCAGCCTCCAAAAATTACTGTATGGCGAAAAATTCATTACGAAAGTACTCCATTGCCAAAATTTCGCTACTGCAACTGCTAACTTGGAGGAACATAATTAAAAGATGATCGTTTTCTTATATGAGGCGCAATTCCTCCTGTTCTCCGCTGGCACGCAAAAAAAAAAAACATTATTTTTATTGCAGGTAGACTAGCGTCACTCATAATATAAGTTTCTCCTCAGTATCATGAAAAGGTCATGATATCATACGATTGAAAGTTTTAGCTCAAGCACAGAGCAAAAGCTAGGCCGTCAACGAATGAAATCCAGTTTAAGAAATAATTGATGGAACGAAAATACATGCGAGACGAAAGGAAAAATTGGGAAGCCTGAGAGGGCTAAAAGAAGCTGTAGGTGTCCTCAGTGCTTTGGTTACAAAGTTGGCAAAGCAAGAAATGCCTGCAAATATGAGCTTACTTTTGCCATCATCTGCAACCTGGGGTATATAATTTTTGCCCTTTACTTCAAAGCAGAGCTTGGCAGGGTAGATAGTCTCCAATGTAGTCGAATTTTCGCCTATATGTTTTCTTCCAGCATGATAGTGAAGAAGTTCTTGTCTAATTGTGATTTACTACGAACTAAATCACTTGACCAGCAGGGTAATATCACCAGACGAGGGTACCACAAGTAAAGGGTTAATAGCAAAAAAATTAAATGCAAGAGTTCTGAAGGTTGCTCCACAATCACTAGTAGCTCTAACTAACTCAATTGTCACACGTAAGCACCACGATCGTTATCACAGTTCTTGGCACAAAGAATACCGTTAAGGTCTCAGTGAAGGGCACAATCCAGGAATACAATGAAGGGCGCGCTCAAGGGCACAATTAAGTTTGGAGTTAAGGGCACAGCTAAGACTTCCGTTAAGGGTACAACAAGGGTATAACTAAAGGGTACGTCTAAAGGTCCAGTGAGTGGGCAAAATAAACAAGTCTGCAAAACCAACAAGAATACAAATGTAGTACGGCACATCCATTAACTTCAAGGCAATAGGTAGTAGTTTCTTCCATTAGCACCAAAGTTCTCTCGATAGAACTACTGAAGAAGAATAAAAAGGGGAAACTATCCGTATTATTATGTTCAGAAATTCAACTTTCCGTTTCCACAACAAAAGCGATCTCACAGAGGAAGCAAGGAAAGACTTCTAGCATGAAGATAGACACGTGAAACTCAAGCGCGAGGACGTTCCCGCACAGGACCAACGCCTACGGGAACAACGAGAGGAAGAAGAGAGGAAGAACAGAAGGAAAAAAAAAATCAACAGAGCAAGAGATAGGAAGGAAGGAAGGAACGAGGGAAGGTAGGCATGGAAGACAGACGTCCTGAAGGCCTAGCTAATGGCGAAGTTACTGTAATACAGGGTCCTCCTAGGGCTGTCACGCCCTACCGCAGGCTGAGCGAACCTAACCATCTGTAGTTTACTAGGTAACTGCTCAGAGGCACTAAGGTAAATACAAAGAATCAAACTATCAGCAGTAATGAAAAAGCAGAGAAGATCCGAGCCATGAAAAAGAAAAAATCTTAGGAAGAAAGACGGTAAAAAGAAGCCTAGCAAATCACGTTGGCAGTTGCCCATGAGGTCGCCAGGGTTGTGACTCTCCACAAGGCGCCCCACACATTATTTCATAGAAGGCAGGAACATCAAAATTTAATATTCCCGTCTTTTACACTAATCTAAAGAAAAGCTCAAGGTTCCTTTTTCTAACCCAGGCGATAACACAGGGGAAGAGGGAAGGAACATGTAGTATGTCTAGAGCATACGGAATCCATGAACAGAAGCACTTCCGAACGGAACCACTCTCAGGAATCGCAATAGGGGAAATGCGCAGAAGAACAGAGGCAAGTAACGCTTGCATGACTATCATGGCGGAAAAAAAAACAAAGCCGGCACGAAAGACACGTGCCGAAAGCTCAGCCCAAGTCTGAGGTATTTCAAAACTGAGAACTAACTATTAGTTTTAACCCCATCTAATCTACTGGCACTTACAGTTTGCCGCAGTTAAGTTACACTACGCACAATGCAATTGACAGAAAATATTTAAATAATACACCTAAAACAATGCACTACAGTTACATTTAGCGACCGCTACTGCGTAATTGACTGCGTGGCCAGTCGTGATTAGCTACACCTTCGACAATCTCGGGCCACAATACGCGCGGTCACATCAAAGTGTTACAAAAGTAAACGAAAACCGAAGATAGGATGCCCACTATAACAATAGAAAACAAGCAGATGCATAAAGAGATATATAAATATCGGTCTTTATTATATTGTAGATTTTTTTGTGAACAAATCCCTTGTTTTGAAGGACATAATTTCAAGAAAATGAGTATATGGGTGTGCGTTCATGTATATACTGTTAATAACTGTTTTCGCAAGCTGCGATCTGTTTCCTTATTTTTGTTTAGTCGTAGGTACCTATTTTTATCTGGAAGTGCCTCTCATTTTGTGCCATGGTACAGGAAATGTTAGGGCTGGACAGAAATAACAATATGTATCATACTCGTAAATAAAGACCTTGAGGTACTGCCTAAGTTTCGAGTTCATGCAAAAGACATATTTTCCAAAAACTTTTGCCAGCCAAGGAGCGCGCCTACAATATATTCATTGTTATGTCATTTCTAGTCACACAGTCTAGTGTGGTTAAAATGTGTTAAACTTTTACCGCCCGCCCGTTCTGATTTTTTACGTACAAAATCGAGCTGTAGTCATGACGAACGCATTACACCCACTATTATAAATAAGAACGTTTAGAAATAGAAGTATGAATATTAAAAGCTGAACAATTCACACTCTTTGCGGTATTTTCTGATGCTTGGGTACACCGGCACTACCTACTAACCTGCGCATTTCATTTTAGCAATGTACAGAATATAAGATAGTCTAAGGCTAGTTGTTACCGCTGAGGAAACGAAGGGAGAAATACTGGACAAGTCAGCCACTATGCAAAACTCTGATACTTTATCGAAACGCTAGCGAGAATGACATCTTAGATGTGTTGCGAGGCGCATGAAGGTCGCAGTGCATTTAATTATTTCACTTTAGCTTATTGAATAGGTACCCCACGGGAGTGAATGACTCGAAGTCGGTTGTGGTCTTCTCGCCTAGCTGCTACCGAATGCAGCATCACCTCTACACAAGACGGGTAGAGTCAGCAACGCCACCTGGATCTCGTTAGAAGAGCTTCAGTGGTACCAAATATACCTTTAGGCTATGGGTGCACGAGAGGTTTTTCAGCCGCTGCGGCACTTCGACCGCTGCGGCCGTATAGCCGCTTAATTTTTAGCCTGGGTGCACGGGAGCGGTTTTCTGCCGCAAAAGCGATCAGTTACCAATGAACATTCGTCTTGAAACTAATATGTATATATGTTTACTTAAATAAACATTGAAAAATAACTTACCTATTTGTTTTTTTTTTCCTCTTCTACCATCTCTTCCCAGCCATCTTGCATAGCCTCAGACACTTCACTCCATAGTTTATGTTTTTTAACTTTATCACTGTAGTCTTTCAATTGTTTATCGAAAATAGCGGGTCTCTTCTCTATTTCATTTATAAACTTGTCTACATCAAAACCTTCTGCCTTCACAGACAACATCCTCGTCAAACAATGTCCAANCTCATGCACTCACTGATACAGGTTTGAACTTGTTCAATATTAGATAGCGGCTAAGAAGCCGCAACCGCGCCGCCTACAAAATGGAGCAGTTTGCGTTTTTAAAACCGTAGCTGCTATTTAACCGCTCATGCACCCAGTTCCATTGCAAGTAGTGTATTGTGTAATATGCGGCTAAACAGCCGCAGCGGTTGAGCGGCTGAAAACCGTTCGTGCACCCATAGCCTAACCCTATTTCTACCAAGCTATACCGCTTCTCAAAAATTTCTTTATTATCCCGTAGGAATACAATAAGACGAAGATTCCTCGTATCAAAGCAACACAACATGATATGCATAGGGCAACCGCTGCCGTGATAAGCAACTAATAAAATAATGATGTACTCACCATCCATGTAGAGCCAGCAGATCGTTGGAATGTTGATTGTAGGCAGATTGGTTGTGGTCTGCGACTCTGTTGACGCAAGTCGTTGATTTTCTGATTTTTGCAATGAGCAAATAAATGAAGCATAGAATTATCAGTGTATCACTGACACAAAGTAGGTAATAGTATCTTTCAACCATTTGATCTAACTATAAAGATTAAAGTTCCATTTTCACCGATGTGATTTTCTTCAATCATCAGCTTTATAAGAATAAAATTGTTGGCGATATAAAAACATGAAACCCATATTTCTCTAGCTTTTTCCATGAAATGTAATGTATATATGTAGGCTGCCTTTTCTTCGGCCTCCGTCTTCCAGCACTGTTCGATCGCAGCAGTGAAATTTTGCTCCATACTGCGACACTTGCAAACTTTCTTACATTTTACACTTCGTACAATTTCACAAAGCTCACTATTATCTACAAAACACCACAAATTTTATTTCTTAACGTATTAGTTCCTAATAAATTAAAGGAAAACGTGCTCAGCACCATCAGCACAACTACCCACACCGACAACGCAATTGAAACTGACTAAACCTTGCAAAACACTGAAAAGTCCAAGCTTAGGCTGACATTTTATCAACAATTTGGGTAGAGTGAAGCATGAACGTTAAGTACGATGAAGAACAAATTGTAGAATTACAGTTTTAATATTTATCAGAAATGCAGCAAAACTATAGTAAAAATTGACGAGGGAATCGTTGCATCAATTAATGCATTAGAAAGTTTATGAAAATATGCCATTAAAAACACCTTTGTACGTCATGGCGGCAGTGCCGTTGACTTCACATGATTCAGTTAATATTGCAATAGTTAAAGGTTGTTTAATTGTTTGTGCTGTTGATTTTTTTGTGTATTTTCAACGTAAATAAGTGTATCTAGAAATTATAATGAGAATTTAAATTTGACGCCATGCGAATTTACAATATATAACGGTCTTTTACGTGGTATGCGCAATAGCAATGAAAACTATAGAACCTTATCCTTGATATCAACATGCCTGAGTTTGTTTGGAACTTTGGGTATTGGACTGGAGCATGTATATGCATTTACATCGTACAACTGTTTTTTTTTATTTAAGCTGATGATGATAAAAACTAAGCATTACATACATTTAGCAAAATATCAGTGCATCATTTTGAACTTGTAGTGACGAAAATGAAAAATTTTTGCTAATTTAAAGCATAATCAACCTCGTTATTACCTCCACCACGGAAGTTATGTTTTTGTCCTGTTTGTCTGTCTCTTTGTTCGTCTATCACCAAGATAACTCAAAAAGTAATAGGCATATTTTCATGAAATTTGAAGAATTGATAGGTATGTTAGCAGTTACAGATGATTAACTTTTGGTGGAGATCTGTTCAGCCGTTTGTTTGTCTGCCTGCCGCTTTTATCTTAGCGCCATTACACAAAAGTTATTGACTATTTTTCACGAAATTCACGTGAGTTGTTAGGTACATCACGACGAGTAAATGACTAAATTTTTGTGCTGATCTGCTAGTTCGTTTGTTGTTTGTCTCTGTGTTTGAGTTCACGGATGTAAGCCAAATAACTCAAAAAGCTATGCTCGGATCTTTTTGGAGTTTATAGGAATTTTTAGCAATGTTAAAAGACGTAAATCATAGACCGCAGCAGTCTTGACTCTTAGGTCTGACGTTGGCGGCCAAAAGTCGGCAACGGAAAAATGGGATTTTCTCATGAGCTACCTATTCATTTCCCCCTATCTAGCTAATACTGAAGAAAGAAACAAGGTACCCAGCATTTTTCTTGCGGAGAAGGTATCTTTGATACGGCGGGAACGCACTTGGGCGCTTGCCCGCATGACCGTGTCTGGACATGTTCATAATAGCTCTTGAGAAAATCCCATTTTTCCCATTATGGCCACCAGCGTCAGAGTCCACTTTTGGATCTAAGAGTCAAGTACTGTTGCGGTCTATGCATATGATCAAATCTTGATGTTGATTGGTTGGTCCCTTGTGTGTTTGACTAATGTTAGTGAGAATGCTTGTTAACAACATGGCTTAAGAAGTTATGAACGGATCTTGAAGAAATTTACAGAAGCTGTTACTACTGTCAAAAGGCACAAATGATTAGGTTTTGGTACTGATCCAAGGAAATTCATAGTTTCAGAATCAATTTTTATTTTTCGTTACCGTGTCTTGCTTGGCGGAGGTATGCGCTCTCTAGTACTCTCTAGTGCTCTAGTTTGTTTTATTTTGAATCTTTACCGACGAGAATTGAGTAGTTATATGGCTTTAAAATATAAGGCTGTCTTGAGTTTCAACATTTACTCTCTGGTGAAATAGCTCCTGGAATCAGCAAATATCATTATCTTCTAATTAATATTTCTACGATCAGCAGACATGAACGAACTCAGTTCTAAAGCAGATACATATTCAATGCAAATAAAGAAAATATACTCTAAAATAATTATAAAAAAAAATAAATTCATTGACTAATGAATGTTTGCGAGCGTTTTTAGTGTATAGTCGATCACTTACGACAATTACAAAGAGGGCACTCTGAAAGTCCATACTCTCTGCCAAGCAAGGCACTGTATACAAAAAATGCAAATTGGTTCTAAATTTAGGATTTCTTCTGCTTCATCATCCCCAAAATTTGGTTATTTGAGCCTCTTGTCAACAATAACAGCTTCTACAAGTTTCTTGAAGATCTCACCGTAGCTTTTCAAGTTTGCTATGATCTGACAAACATTGTGCCAGACAGCAGTTAAACACACAGGAAGAAAAACCGATCATCACCCACCTTTAGTCATTTGTGTCTTTTAACATGTTTAACAATTCCTTTAAATTTCATGAAGATTCGTTCAATAACATTTTCAGTGATGTTACTGACAAGCAAAAGAAATAATCATAGGCACAAACAAGCGGACAAACAGATCCTCCACAAATATATAGTCATTTACCTCTAGTAATATCTCCAACAGTTCCTGGAAATTTCCTAAATATCGGTTCATAACTTTCTGAGTTATGTTACCGAAAGAAAAAAGCAGACAAATGAACGAACGGTCGACCGGAGGTCCACCAAAAGTTAATCATCTGTATCTGTAAGCATACGGTACCCACTAATCCCTGTCAATTCCATAAAGATCCACCCATGACTTTTTGAGTTACTTTGGTGATAAACAGACAAACTCGAAAAAACATAGCCTCCTGGGTGTAATAAATAATATGTGCCAGTAAGTTTAGTTATGAAACGTTCATGTTCAGTTTTATGAAGTAAGGAAAATAACAGATATTAACCGAAGCCGTTTCTTAGAGAAATCGTTTATTTGTCAAGCATTTTGCGATTAGCTGTCGCCAGTATAGAAAACAAAAATATTCTGTTTTCATTTCTTTATCCACTATCAGTGGGACGCAATCTTCCGCAATACGTAGTGCACTCAGCCGGTCATCAGTACTGATAGAAAAGAATTGCGTTGATATTTCTTCATTACTCCTGCTAGTAGTCAGGATTAGGCTGTCAAGAGAGGGTACTTCTTACTTTTCTGCTGGATTTTTGACTGAACCTAGGAACTAAACCAGCTCTGCTTCGACAATGCACTTCTGTCCTCTTTACTCCGCTGGTAAAATTTCCTCTCGAAATATTTAACACAAAGGCAAGTAACTCTTTTCTCGTGTTATTTGAGTATCTAAGACACGGATAAAATGGTCAACAGTATTAAATGCAGTAGAGGTTCTTCGGATCTAAAAGCAGACAGGCAGATAACAGCACGGTAATCTTCTAGTTGTCGCCTATTAACGGAAAATAAAAGTAATTCACGTGAATGAAGCCTCTTTCCCCGCTCCAAGATAAAAAGACAACGCATTAGATATCAGCACTTACCATGGAGAGCACACTGACATGTCTGAGTTATATCTTAAAAACTCTCTATTTTTTGCATATATGTACTTGCAACCGAGGCACAGTTGAACTTAGCTGTTGATGCTTTGTTGTTTCCTATAAGCTGTAAAAGGTTAAGTCAAGAACGACAGACAAACACAAGATGACTTGTGGCAGCCGAACCCCTGACGGGGAAAATACTCCAACAAAGAAAAGAAACAAGCTCACAAACATCTCCGGAAAACTTCATCATCATCATCATCACCAAGTACAGAGTGAAACTTATGCAGGATCGCAACCTTACTGAAATCACTAGAGAATACATGCCTAACGTTCGCCTCAAACGTTCACTTGGCATAAACAGAACGTCAGGTATCCTAAGAGAACTAGGCCCTGCATGCAACGCAGTGACGCCTGTGTTCAGTCGCAGACACTGGAGTAAAAACTCACGAGACCGACTGACAATCGTGCACAGAGTTTTGTCTGCATCTTTCTCTTTTCTTTCGTTGATCGTCTACTCAATTGGAGCAGAATGAGAGCAGAGCAACCAAAACTTTGGTGGGGAAAGGAGGTGAAATACAGTATCTTCGCCAGGAGGCACTTCAGACATCTTCAATTGTTAAATTTTGGATTCGGTGTATCAGCGATCCATGTGTTGTTGAGCAAATGAATTTCTCCTATTTATTACCGATAGGAGGACGGAAAGACCTGACAGCCGAGCAACAAGCAAACTATGTGTTAATAAATATATATATATATGTTATGGATGGCTACCACCAATTTGCGAAGAAAAGGACGGTACCACAAGCCATTGAATAATACAAACCTATGTTTCCCAGGTCTGATAAGATACTTCTTGCCCGATTTCTGCTTCACCAAAATGTCATTTCGAAGTCTATATAGCATTTTAACTAAATTCTAGCTCTTGACTATTGTACCAATGAGTGATTTAGTTCCAACACCCTGTTGCTCGGGACTAAATATTCATTGGTCTTAATTAGCTGTTTTGTTAAGAGATGTACGTATATACGTTCATCTCACTAACAATACTCATGCGCAAAAATTCTAGAATTTCACTTGGTGTAGAAATATAGTCGATGCTTGCTCCACAAATCCAGCAGGAATTGTGTGCGTAATGTAACCGATAACAATAACCAGCTGAAGCAAATACTTTTAACGAATTTTTTGATCATTGCTCAGACTGCTCTTGAATATTTTATTACTTTGCATGATTTAATGAATCAAGGCTCAAATTCAAACTAAGACTTTCTCATACTAAGTGGGAGTGTTTCTAACAGTTACTCTCCTTGCAATATTTTTATTGAATCAACTCCCAAAGTTGAAAAAATTTTCTAAATAATGTCAGCTTCCTTGTTGACATATTTTGTACTTGTTCTTTTTTTAATTTGAAATGGAGTATCCAGTTTTTTCGATGTTTTAATACCTAACAACGCACGTTCCTAGTTTTCTCGATACAGAGTGGCAGGAATGGCTATTGTGGCTGAAAGATAAACAAGTACTGCAATTTGTAAGAATCTCTCAAAGAACCAATATATTCTTATAGTTATCCATGCAATAGGGTTCTCTCTCTTAAAACAGAAACAAAACTCTACGGACTGTAGTACTTGTATTTAACTTACTTCGTTCTGGTTACCTTACTCTAAGAACTCTAACAGTAAAAGTAACGCAGTTTTCCAAATAATACCAAGTCTCTTCAGTTATATGTTACACTCATTAAATGCAGCTTCTGTTTCCAATAACTGGACACTGCAAGTTTGAGTACGATAAATTTCCCTGAATCTATGGACTATAATCATTGAAACTAATGCAATTTCTGTTTTCCATCTGCTTCAAGCTGCATCCACTCGTTCTTTTCTATTATTAACTTTTATCACAGTTTACACTACGTGCACTGCATTGCTACAATTCAGTTGCTCGTTTTTAATTGGATCCATGTTTCCGAGAGACGAGAATTGTTTCCAGCTCTGTGCATCGACCACAAAGCTGTGTAGTATTGAAACAATAGACCGAGCTGGAGAGGCTTGCTTTTGGAATACGACATAGCGCAATACTANTCGTTTTTAATTGGATCCATGTTTCCGAGAGACGAGAATTGTTTCCAGCTCTGTGCATCGACCACAAAGCTGTGTAGTATTGAAACAATAGACCGAGCTGGAGAGGCTTGCTTTTGGAATACGACATAGCGCAATACTAAGCTTTGAATACATTTGACGAGATTAATTCTGATGGACGCGTGCCATGCCAAAACTATGTTGTCTCCACTGGATGTAAGGATCGGGAACTGCAATGGTGATTCGAACATAGATGGTGCATTACTCTGTGTGCCTGGTGAGTCGTCGAACGAAGTCCAGGTGACGTTCCCCACATCACCTCACGTGTGTGGAGTAACAATGCTGGGCTTCTTCCCTTGGATAGCAGCTAGCGACCAAAGGAAGCGCCAGCAGCGAATTATCTTCACAGTAGTTGGATGCGCGGCATGAGAACATTAATGGCGCGTTCGATGGGCAGTGAAATTGAGCCTTTCAGGCTTCACTTGTCCGACTCTTCAGACAGGTGCCCTGGCTTCGACATGCTGATTAAAGTTGAATGCGCTGACTTTTAAACAATTACTTTTGACGCTGCAGTGAACTAAGTCTTTCTCTCGAGCACTGAGATTTCAGTCGGCTCAATATGATCGGGCTGCTTCTAGCACCTGCAACACGATCCAGAGGGACAAAGGTAAAATACAAGTCTGTATTTGGTCAAGTAGGGTTGGATTAAAATGACATTGGCGACCCAATCGAATGTGCTTCGTGTCAATCCGACAACAATTACTATAAAAAACATACAGCATCGACATATAACCTCACATGAGCCGATCAGGATACATGAACATAAATTAAACCGTGTTAACAATTGCTTTAAATTGCTTGCAGCAGGTATAAGTTATACCTATATCATTGGCCGCCCTAAAGTGATGTAATGTAGGCCACTGTGACGTGATTTAACTCCGGCAACCATGATGTGTTTTAACTTAGGCAACCAAAAAGTGATGCAACATAGGAACCCATGAAGTGATACAACGTAGACAACCACTAAGAGGTGCAATATACCTAGGCAGTTTCGTGAAATGATACTGACAATAACGATGCGCAGCTTTAGATGGTTTCAGTAATGAAGGGTTGCATCAGCTATAAATTGTTATGTTTTAATATCATTTAACGGCTATCTTGGTATCTTTATCCCATATTTAATCATGCATTTTTAGTTCGTTGGTAGCTACGTATTAGTACAGCATAACCCAGTCGGAAATTATGGTTGTCATTATAGTAGAATATAGTAGTGCATGAGAGATTAAAGTCGATTATGGATGATTAAACAATATGGTAGATATGTCAACCATAACATACCGTTGATTTTAGTATATTTAGGTCGATATTGGTGGAGGCAATATTGGTTGTTTATGGTTTGTCAAGAAACGAA
>LQNS02020120.1:16719214-16740182 GCA_001587735.2 Parhyale hawaiensis | reverse complement strand
ATCCACTATGAAGAAGATTCGAGTCCTGCACCGAGCCGGCTTTTTCCCCGACTGATGGGTGAATTACGGAATTCCGTAAATCTTACGGAATTTTCTTGGCATTATTGCTGCCAGGGATTTTTCCGTTAAGTTTACGGAATTTGTAGTAAAATGAAAATCAACATATATTATTTTTCTTAAAAAAAACCTATGGAATTGCAAACGAGATCGTACTTGATACATATATCGAATAAAATGTCGGTTTATAGGGAACAGCCATCTGGTACAACGCGAAGTAAGCGCAGGTATAGCCGCTGGAGAAAGGGCAAAATACGGAATTCTTCCAGTAAACCAAAATACGGGGCTTTACCAGTAACATTTACGGAGTTTTTTCCGTTAAAGTTACGGATTTTTTTTACAGTGTAACTGAGTCAGTACGGCAGTGTTAAGAATAAGAAGTACATCATATTTTAGCTAGTGGAACAGCTCGGCACTATGCAATGAACATTAACGCCAGGTTAAAGCCTTCAAATAATTGATAGTTTAGCAGTTTAGTGTATTAGTGTCTTACTCCTTACCTAAGCACAATGATATTGCTTTTACGTGATTATATTTTGCTAGTTTAACTGCACTACAATGCTCGGTCAAAAGTACAATGACTATACACTGTAACTTGACAGCCCACTGAAACAAGGCCTATGGCTAGTAGGCCTGATGGCGCATATGTGTAACCTAAAATATAATGCTTTCTAATTAACCTAGAGACCTCAAAGCAAAAACCAGCAACTTTATCAGAAAATGGGGAATATATTTATGAATAAGAAACACAGATTTTTTCAAAAGAAAAGGCTGCTCATGGGGGATGACGATTGATTGTGCATTTATAAAAAATTATCTAAAAATCACTGCAACTTCAAGAAATTCGGGAAGTTTACGTCACAAATCACATGCATAGGTAGTGCAGATTATAGTCTTTACTATGAGGTACGTTTGAGGCCTCTCCATTCAACTAGTGGCGGGTAGAGAGAGGCGCTGTAGGATTAGTAGCCGACGCACTCAAGTGGAGAGGAATCATTAGAATGTAAAAAGCCAGACAAATATTTAGTTAATATAAATAAAATGTTAATTTTTCATGCCATTTGTGTTACATTACTGCTAGCATACTGTAACTATTATTTCTTCCAATATTTTGCATTATAATTCCTTGAAGCGACACTGTCAAGGAGCTGGCGCTGGTATCACTTGAGCATACAGGGCCTGTGTGGATATTTCGTGTTTATGCTACTATTGTTTCGTGAACAAAATTTATTTGAAATCCTTCTATACACTTTACATAACACGTGCGTGAAATGCATCATATTAGACAAGCTTTAAAAAAAAACATCTGCATGAGTTTGTTTGTTGTGTCTTATAAATTGAAGCAAATAGCAGGCATCTGCATGGATATTTAATTTTCTATGCCATTATTTCAATTTAATCAAGTCACGTCACCTATTCGTAAGCAAATTTTATATGACACGTTTCAATACACTTTACAGAACACATCTTGCGTGTGCTTGTTGACAACACTATGAATCATATTAGATAAACAATAATAAAAGTATCTGTATTAGTTAACTCACGGTTTCCTGTAGACTGAAGCGTATAGCATATGACAGAGACGTTATACACGCATAAAAGGATGATTGATTAATGAATTACTGAAGATTAATGTAGAGAGAAATGACCAGTCAGCAGCTTTAATAACGGTCTCGATGTACAGGTCTTGTAATAATACCGAGGAACCAGTATCCAGTAAAAACAAATATTACATATTTGAACAAGACTACGCAGAAAATACACTAGCTATACGATGAAAGATAAATTTAAACTACAAAGTTGATATTATTTGTGAACTTGGTAGAAGATCTTGTTCCCTAATTGGTGACTCATTATATCGCTAAGTTTCTAAAGTTACTCCAGTTTACGGCAAGGACAACATGTGCTATATGCTTCTTCGTTACAATACTTCGCTGCAATTCACCATATTTGTAAAAAAAAAATATTGATATCAGTTTAGGAATATAAACAAGCTTAATAAACAATTATTAGTGAATATAACTTTATGAAATAAAAGACACACAGCCAGGCCTACTCGTAAATCGCGCTGCCAGAAATCTGGCCAGTGGAGCGTCAAGGTAGAGCGTGTAGTCTATGTACAGATACATTACTTTTGTCAAATACCAGCAAACACCAGATTACTGTGATGCTGAAAACGGTTAAGCATTGAACTTATATACATTCTGTTTTTACAGATAATTCAAGTATTAAAAAGACCGAAGCACTGTAGGTTTAACCATTTAAAATAATCTTCTTGTTTTCTTCAAACTACTTTAGTTTCAGTTTGGTAGTAGTAATAATAATATTATCCAAGGCCTAGACAGCTGCTGAACTGATACACTAGTTAGAGCGCTAAGGACTTGATAATTGCTAACAAACATGGCAATAATCCAGGACACTACCGCGCTGTATTCTAAGATCAAATATTATAATCAGCAACAAACAGGACGCTAATACAGTGCATTGTAGCACTTCATACAGAAGCACATCCTGATCATTCGAGGTATTAAAAAATATGAAAGCATAAGATGAAGTGTAAAGGCGGTCCAAACAGTAATCTTTTGGCTCAATACGTACAACTCCTCATCCGATTGTTGTTCTGTCCTAGAATACACAACAGAGTGTCTACCAAATTGATGACGAAACTTCTAGCTGTTACGTCATGTGGTATAGTAATGGTCGGCAGTGGAGTTGAGGATATTATTATTATTTTTATAACGTTGATGTTGATTAGCAGTTGATGGCTGAGCAATTTAGTGCTGGTGAATAGGACGCAACAATCCATGCAGAGGCTGAGTAGCACGCGCGAGGACCAAATGATTGTTATGTTAACCCTAATCCGCCTTAACGTTGCAAACCTCCAAAAAACTTCTTTATGTATTGCAAGACAGTATTTGAAAACAAGGAAAATATTATGGCCTAACTGCAGTGTCAAAAATCATAAATATGATCAGCGTCGAACTCAGCAAAAATACATCTTATATGTCTGAGGATATACAGAAATTAAAAAGAGGGATACATTACTCACTACTAAAATGTCACTAGCTATATATGATTAGCGGTAAACTCGATAGAAATACACCTTGTTTGTGCGAGGTTATACAGAAATTTAAAAAGGGGGATAGATTACTCCTTAACTATTGTATCAGCTGCTATATGATCAGCAGCATACACGGCAGTACTGCAATGAACTGAAAAGCTGCAGTGTAGTCAGTCAAGTTTAGCGTAATCGGACTATGGTTAAGTCAACAAGCCGCTCAAGCCAGAGAAGTGCTACAGTCGGCAGCCAAAAATCAAAAGCTTTCATTCGGCCAGCGCGCCGCCGCCAGGCAGTAAGGCTTGCGCTGATGCAGTGCATTTCCAATCAGCGCTAACATCAGAGTTCTATTCTGTGAAGTCTCTTCTACAAACAAACACGACTCTGTGCTCCCGCACAAACACAGGAATTTACTGGCACTGGTTTTGGAAGGGAAAGCCCAAGCAAGAGCAAACTCCGCAGCGTGCTGTGATGAAATACAAATCAGGCGGAGTGGCGGTACTTGTGATGATGCAGAGCAATGTTATTCAATATTTCACTTATAATTGTGGCACTCAGACGGCGTGGTGGTATTTAATCTTGGTATTTATGCAGTGGTAATTAATGGTGTGCTCCTGCCACTGGTTGGTCAGCGGGCGCCGCAGTTGTGTTGCTTCATTATGCTTGTGAAATCCCGTCTGAGGTTATTTTAGAGCAAAATAAGGATACGACCTTTATTAAATAATAATGGGATTAAAGGTTTATTAATATCTAGCTTTTATAAATATGAATGCAATGTACAGTGAACATTCGACAAACTGCATCTCATTTAACTGATGTAATTACCTCCACCAATGAGGTTATGCTTTCGTCGGGTTTGTCTGTCTGTCTCTTTGTCTGTTATTCTATTTGTCTGTCACCATGATAACTCAAAAAGTTATGGACCGATTTTTACGAAATGTACAGGGATTGTGAAGTATGTCACGAGGAACAGATGATTAACGTTTTGTGAAGATCTGTTCATACGTTTGTTTGCTTGTTTACCTGCCTAATTTTCCTAATGCCATAACTGAACAAGTTATGGACGGAATTTTATGAAATTTACATGAGTTGTTAGGTATCTCACGAAGATTAAATGGCCAAATTTTCGCTATGATACGTTTCTGCGTTCGTTAGTAATTAGGGCTTTTAGTTAGATGCATTCTATGTTAATAGAGCAATTGAATTTAATCTGTCAATGTGTTGTGATATCTGAGATAAATAAAGTAGTGATGGAGTAGTTTGAGCTGTTTTTAATTTTATGCTTGCTAGAACATTAACTCAAAAAGTTAGGAATGGATCCATATGAAATTTACAGGACTTGTTGGTAATGTTGAAAGACATAAATAATTAACTTATGGTGATGACGCGGTTGATCTGTTTGTGAGTTTGACTAAGTTTGTCAGCATGTTTGTAGCAGTATTACTAAAAAAATATGAACAGATCTTCAAGAAAATTAGTGAAACTGATACAGTCAAACTAACGTAAGGACTCCGATGGCCGTGGCTAAAAACGCAAAGCAACGTTGCCAAATCTCTTTTAAGTGCTTGGTATAAATTGTCTCAATCGATAAAATTATATTTATATTCGAATACTCAAAGTGCATTAGTTAACAGATATGATTTGGCACTGTTGCGTTCAATTCAGCCCCGCCCCTAGAGGACTGCTAACCCTGGTTTGACTATAATACTGTTAATAGGCACAAATGATTAAATTTTGGTGTTGATGCAAAGAAAATCATGGTCTCAGAACCAATTTGAATTTTCGTTACCTTGCTTGACGGAGGTTCTAAAAACTAGAGTGCCCTAGTTTTTAATGCATCAAGCATATTGCGTCAACTCGTCTTTTCTCGGCAGGTTGGCCGCACTTTTGGTTTGTCAAAGGAAGTTAGCAAGGGCTTGTGCGTATTCATTGAGTATGAGTATACCAATTTTGTACGGAAGCAAGCACTTTATTTTATAAGCTGAATCTAAGTAGGTAATACGGTGCTCTACTTGCACGACGAATTCTCCGAGAAACCCTAAGGGACATCTCCCTAAATACACAGTTCAGTTTATTCAGTGCTCTCCGTGTAAAAGTAAATTGGAAACAGCATTTCGTCAATAAATTAATTCGATAGTTCATAGTTCGCTGTTACTATTATTGTAATGCTCTGACTGGAATGGTATATAATGAAGGAAACTCGGCTTACGGAAACGATGGTAGTAATACATTGTATCATAAATTCATATTTTCTAACAACAGCTACTCATTTGGCATAAATCATCACAAAGTTAGCAAAACAAGGAGAAAAAAGTTTGAAGCCAACATAAACAGTAGCGAAATCATTTGCATAGGATTCGAAAAATGAATGAACAGTGCTAAGCTCCACACAAATAAATTTGAGATAAACAAGTAAAATATTGCCTTCAGTGTCTCCTACTGTACATGTAGTACTGAGTACATGTAAAGACTGTTGATTGTAATACTTTAACTTTGACCTGTGGAAAAACTCGGGTAAATTTCTAATTAAAATGGAGAAAATTGAGTGTAGGACAGCCAATAATAACTTTCACGAAATCGATGAAGATGTGGTGCAGACGCGGAGGATTTCAGGTGGAGATCTGCTTTTCTGGTGAAGAAACCTAATGACTGCCCGGTCCTTCGTATTATCCCATTTTCTAAAAGTTCGTCGATCCAAGTTCCTCAAGAACCTGTCGTAATCTATGGCAAAGATATTTGTGTGGGTCTCTCTAATTTTAATTCACGTCTAGTAGTCACATATTAATTTATGTTTTTTATTTGAAGTCAACATAGACAGTGAATGAGCTAACAAGAACAATCAGGATTGTCTTCAAAAAAGACTATTGGAATTACAATTATAAGGTCGCTCCAAGAGGTCCCAGAAGCGATACACAAATTAAGCTGTGGCATCCATTATTATTATTAATTTTTTAGCGGAAAAATGTGGATCGATAACTATGGTGTTTATAACAAATTATTCTTTGTCTTTTGAAAATGAATGAAATGAATCTTCGATAGGAGCGGCCCTTAATTTTTCTTGAAATTCAATCATAGAAAACTGAATTCTATATCAAGCAGGATTGCGTTTTCAGGTGGTCCAGGAGAAATACGTAGCTTTGCAATTGACGCTTAACCCTCTATCCGAAGTGACGAAACCAACACTCACGACTGAAGTTTTGGTCAATTTATAGCAATGCTAACTAGATTTTCTTGATCGCCACGTGCGAAGAAAAGACATGTACATTCATCTAGTGGATTTTTTTAACGGTGGATACCGTTACTAGTAAGTTCTTCCAATGTGCGCAACTTCTTTTCAGCCACAACCGAGATGCTTTACGCCACCTCCTCTTAAACACTACACAACAGTTTCCTTAACAACGCAGCCCAAACGCGTTCCAGTTTTCACGTACCTTCGAAGAAGTTAACTACTGGCATAGAAATTATTTTCGAACAGTGCAATCTTTACTCATTAGTGCATAAGTCCAAAAAGTGTATTGACATAAATTTGTATGCAGTTGCATTTGCTAGTAGAGATGTCCAGGTGGCGCTTTGCACTTCACTAAACAATGCGGAGCGATCTTTTTTGGCCCAAAGAAAGTTTATTTTGTACCAGTAGGATTTGCCTGTAGCGTAACGCGGTGATCCTTGTGGCTTGAAAGAACTAATATCATAGCTTGTGATCCATTGGGAGCGAGTCATCTCCCCTGTTCACGTTACAATTGCCAGCTGATTACTTGAAAGTATGAATGTATTTAGTGAAATTAATTATTTTCGCTACTAACAGTAAATATAAATTCAAGTTGTCCCACGTGTGTCTCAGTTTAAGTACAACCATACCCTGACAGCATCCTTGGCCGCCCCAGAATTCAATATGGTAAAACAGATTCTGAGGCGACCTAAAAGCCTCTTAGTACTCCTAGCTGCATATTAATATTGATGATACATAGTTTTCATTAAATTTTCAGAGTAGTAGTGTCTTGAATACATTTTCATCAATATTTTCGCTGTCAGTTAAAGGGAGATTGCTTCTTTAAGAGAACGTTCCCAAGTACGGAGCGAAAATAGCCATATTTCTTATCTGAGTTCTTCTTGCTGCTGCGTCACCAAATCTAAAAAAACTACCCGTCAAGTTCTTCAAGTCCTTTGCTATATCTTCCTTCCAGTTTAAGTAAAGTGAAGGCAAAAATCTGAACTCCAGATTTGTTTTAAGTTCGCGCCTCATGAAACAAGGCCAAGATTTTTAGCCCCGTAAGCAATTTTCATTTTTGTTCAGACGAGCCCCTTTTGTTCGGCGCTCGCAAGCTCTATTTTCTGACTGAAAATCTTCCGCCCAACATTTTGCCTCGTCGGTCGACGAGGCCACAAATTGAGCAAGTTTGCGACGCGTCAGCGTGCGTCATCGGCAGCGGCCATGAAGGGCATCGTTCCCTTGCGTCGTTAGCTGGCATAATGCGTCAGTGCTGGCGCATGGCCTCTGCTTTTAGCAATAAACAGCACGACGCATCGTCCAGTAAATTATTGAAGTCCGTTTATGGTCCTGTAGTGAGTGTTGCATTTATTATTGTAGCAGTAGTAGTAGTAGTAGTTGTAGTAGTAGTAACTTGATTAGACTAGGTAGCTGGCAGTAGGACACCCAACAGACCCATTCTCAGACAGCAGCCGGGACTCACGTTACGGTACTCTATGAGCAAGTGCCATTATGTCGAAATCATATCGACATCTGAGGAAGAAAAGAAATTGAAGAAGAAAATAGACTCAACCAATGATGTGAAAATGCTATCACAATTAATTGCTGCAGATCTGTGAAGCTATAAGACGTTAAGTTAGTTGGGGCATGAAAGATAAAGGATCATGAAGGCCTTTGAAGCTGTGGCCATAAAGAACATGTCACTGCTGGAGGATGAGTTTGGAGCAGTGGAGAGTGTTGCACCCAGTGTTTGTCAAGACGATTTTTAAACGTTTTGACTGTCTCTGCACCGAAAAATTTGGAAGAAAGTCCATTCCAAATGTTCACCAGGAAGTACGGGAAAACTAGGTACTACCAATTTTTTCCAATAGTCCTTGATGAGGGGCTTTGTCAAGTGCCTTTTGGAGGTCTAGGTAAACGAGGACGACTCCTTTTTCGTTACCACGTATGTTTGATTACCGTAACTTTCAAAAAGTCCAATAATTTAGTTAGGCAGCTTCTCCAATCTCAAAAGTTGTGCTAGGTGTTCAACCTTAGGTAATCAGTGAAGCGTTTCTTCAGGATGCGTTCGGAGGTTTGGTGACGACCGAGATAAGACTGACTGGTCGATAGTTACTGCAGCTCTTAATATCCACCTTCTCGGAAACTTGGTTCACTAAAGCGAGTTCCCTATGCTGTCGAACTTCGGTGCTTAAAGACCGATTGCATATTTTGAGCAGGGGCGCTGTAATAACTGGATACATTTCCCACAAAACACGAATGAGTACGATTATCTAGGCCATTAGATTCGTAACATTCAGGTGGGTCATATCTTGAAGGACTTCATGCTCCGGAAAAACACATGCGTCTAAGGGAGCTAGGGCTATCGGTGTTGATTCCTCAAACTTAGTAACCTTTTTCACGGTAAATAACTAGATGAAATATTCGTTCAGGATAGTAGCTTTGTCTCTAAGGTCATTGGTGATTTCACCGTCGGGTGTTTTGAGTGAACCTGTGGTTTTTCTTATTGAGTCGCCCTTCATTTACACACTTATTGAGTGACTTTGGATAGCATTTTGATGCAGCGGCTAAGGAAACTTCCTTTCTGACTTATCTCTTTACTTCCTGAATTGTCATCATGTGATTAAACCTGTCTTCCTCTGTTGGTTTGAGCTTCCAGGCTTTGTAACACACTTGTCGCCTGGCTATGCAGTTCTTGGAGGTCCGAATCTTCTAGAGGGGATCATTGTTGGAACGAACTCTTTTATCTAGGAGGTGTCGTTCTGGAGCAGTCAGGCTGCTCGTCTTCAAGATATCAGAGCAGTGTGCGACGCTGTACTCTCACATAAGAGTTTGCAGTCATTTGTTTCTAATTCAGTAGTCATTCCCAAAAATGACGCTCGCTGCTATCTTATTAAGAGGGTGAGCTTGAGGAATTAGATAGTTGCCAAGTTTGTGAGTTTGTGAGTGTATTGCATCATGTTATTATCTCGAAGCCGTTCTGAGAAGGCGAGGTTGACCATTTTACAATCAGGTGCAGAGGTGACCAGATCTACAATCACATCGTATCTCGCAGGTTCATTAACATTCTGGGTCAAGCAGCACGTTGCTGAAATATTAGTATTGATGACAAGTAGCATATCGCACACGTCATTGAAGTAGAAGTGCTAGTGACAATAAGCATGTAGCTGAAATACTAGTGCTAGTGACTTGTACCACGTCACTGAATTAGTAGTACTAGTGGCTGCTAGTACGTGGCTGCAATAGTAGCGCTAGTGACTAGTAGACCGTCGCACATTTCAATCCAAATGGCAAAATTTATTTACCTTCTTCTGTAGCTGGAGTTGGAAACATCTTTTTGTTCAATATCTGGCTATCTATTATTCATCGTTCTTAGTGAGGTAGTGAGACCATTAATTTTGTAAATTGTTATAGCCAGTAGTTTTCTTAGTAGAACAGTGTGACTAATCTTTGGAGGTTCAGTTCGCAGTACTGTATGTACTGGTGTGGCGAAGTCTTGTCATGCTTCCTACATTAATTAATGGTACTCCTGTATAGTTTCCTACGTGACAAAACTGATGTTATTGGAATAGACTACAGCTTGCATGTTCATCAGAAGTACACGTACTGGTACATATATGTCACTTTGTAGGCAACGAGTTAAATAACTTTTGCAAGTTCAATTTGAAATTCTCACCTAATAATAACAGCACTATGCACCCTTCCGGAGACAAGAGGGCTCAATCGACGCCGGGGACACACTAGACAATTGCATGCTCAACTTATGGGTGGATGTCCAGCTATCACGTAGCTCAGACTACATAGTGAAAGTTTGTATCCAAATTATCTTTGGAAAGCGCGGAAGTTGTGCCACGTGCGGGTTGAATATCCGCTCATGTGTTGATTCTGCGACTCTATATGGCTACCGAATTTAACATATTCAGTAACAGAAATATGTGCCTGCCGCAGACGAGTGGACACATGTAGGACAAATTCATTGATACATCTCGCTATCCATCCTTCAGTAATTACTTGTAGGCTCAAGTCAGATATTTTGACAAGGTTTCGGTGCCGTTTATTTTATCTAGTGTACCCTAAACCCAGCCGCCAAAAATTATGGCGAAAAATTCATTACGAAAGTACTCCATTGCCAAAATTCCTTTACTGCTCCTGCCAACTTGGAGGAACATAATTAAGAGATGATCATTTTCTTATAAGAGGCGCAATTCCTCCTGTTCTTCGCTGGCAAGCAGAGAAGTCCATTTTTCATATTGCAGGCAGCCTAGCGTCACTCATAATATAAGTTTCTCCTCAGTATCATGGAAAGGTCATGATATCATCCGATTGAAAGTTTTAGCTCAAGCACAGAGCAAAAGCTAGGCCGTCAACGATGAAATCCAGTTTAAGAAATAATTGATGGAACGAAAATATATGTGAGAAGAAAGGAAAAATTGGGAAGCCTGAGAGGGCTAAAAGAAACTGTAGGTGTCCTCAGTGCTTTGGTTTCAAAGTTGGCAAAGCAAGAAATGCATGCAAATATGAGCTTACTTTTGCCATCATCTGCAACCTGGGGTATATAATTTTTGCTCTTTACTTTAAAGCAGAGCTTGGCAGGATATACAGTCTCCAATGTAGTCGAATTTTTGCCTATTTGTTTTCTTCCAGCATGATAGTGTAGAAGTTCTTGTCTAATTGAGATTTACTACGCACTAAATCACTTGACCAGCAGGGTAATATCACCAGGCGAAGGTTCCACAAGTAAAGGGCTTATTGCAAAAAAAAAATTAAGGCACCGATAAGAGTTCTGAAGGCTGCTCCACAATCACAAGTAGTTCTAAATAACTCAATTGTCACACGTAAGCACCACGATCGTTGATTATAGTTCCTGGCACAAAGAATACCGTTAAGGTCTCAGTGAAGGGCACAATCCAGGAATACAGTCAAGGGCGCACTCAAGGGCACAATTAAGCTTGGAGTTAAGGGCACAGCTAAGACTTCCGTTAAGGGTACAACAAGGGTATAACTAAAGGGTACGGTACGACTAAAGGTCCAGTGAGTGGGCAAAATAAACAAGTCTGCAAAAACAAGAATACAAATGTAGTGCGGCACATCCATTAACTTCAAGGCGATAGGTCTATGTATCTCAATTAGTAGTTTCTTCCATTAGCACCAAAGTTCTCTTGATAGAACTACTGAAGAAGAATAAAAAGGGGAAACTATCCGTATCATTATGTTCAGAAATTCAACTTTCCGTTTCCACAACAAAGGCGATCTCACAGAGGAAGCAAGGAAAGACTTCTAGCATGAAGATATATACGTGAAACTCAAGCGCGAGGACGTTCCCGCACAGGACCAACGCCTACGGGAACGAGAGGAAGAAGAGAGGAAGAACAGAAAGAAGAAAAATCAGCAGAGCAAGAGATGAGAAGGAAGGAAGGAACGAAGGAAGGTAGGCATGGAAGACAGACGTCCTGAAGGCCTAGCTAATGGCGAAGTTAGGTACTGTAATACAGGGTCCCCCTAGGGCTGTCACGCCCTACCACAGGCTGAGCGAACCTAACCATCAGTAGTCTAGTAACTGCACAGGGGGACTAAGGTAAATATAAAGAATCAAACTATCAGCAGCAATGAAAAAGCAGAGAAGATCCTAGCCATGAAAAAGAAAAAATCTTAGGAAGAGAGACGGTAAAAAGGAGCCTAGCTAACCGCGTTGGCAGTTGCCCATGGGGTCGCCAGGGTTGTGACTCTCCACAAGGCGCCCCACACATTATTTCATAGCAGGCAGGAACATCACAAATACCCGTCTTTTACACTAATCTAATGAAAAGCTCAAGGTTCTTTTTTCTAATCAAGGCGATAACACAGGGGAGAAGGGAAGGAACATGTAGTATGTCTAGAGAATACGGAATCCATGAACAGAAGCACTTCCGCACGGAACAACTCTCAGGAACCGCAATACGGGAAATGAGCAGAAGAACAGAGGCAAGTAGCCTAACGCTTGCATGACTATCATGGCGGAAAAACTCAAAGCCGGAAGCCCAGCCCAAGTCTGAGGCATTTCAGAACTGAGAACTAACTATTAGTCTTAACCCCATCTAATCTATTGGCACTGACATTTTGCCGCAGTTAAGTTACACAACGCGCAATGCAATTGACAGAAAATACTTAAATAATACACCAAAAAAATGTACTACAGTCACATATAGCGACAGCTACAGCGGAAGTGACTACGTGACCAGTCGTGATTACACCTTGGACAATCTCGATCGGACCACAATACGCGCCTTCACATCAAAGTGTTACAAAAGTAAACGAAAACCGGAGATAGGATGCCCACCATAACAATAGAAAACAAGCAGATGCATAAAGAGATAAATACATATCGGTCTTTATTATATTCTAGATTTTTTGTGAACGAATCCCTCGTTTTGAAGGACATTATTTTAAGAAAATGAGTATATGGGTGTGCGTTCATGTGTATACTGTTAATAACTGTTTATCTTTTCCAAAGCTGCGATCTGTTTCTTTATTTTTGTTTAATCGTAGGTACCTATTTTTATCTGGAAGTGCCTCTCATTTTGTGCCATGGTACATGAAATGTTAGGGCTGGATAGAAATAACAATATGTATCATACTCGTAAATACAGACCTTGAGGTACTGCCTAAGTTTCTAGTTAGCCGAATACAAAAGACGTATTTTCCAAAAACTTTTGCTAGCCAAGGAGCGTACCTACAATATATTCATTGTTATGTCATTTCTAGTCACATATAGTCTAGTGTGGTTAAAAAACTTTCGCCGCCCCCCCCCCCCCATTCTGGTATTTTGCGTAAAAATCAAGCTGTAGTCATGACGGACGCATTACACCCACTATTATAAATAAGAACGTTTAGAAATAGAAGTATGAATACTAAAAGCTGAACAATTCACACTCTTTGCGGTATTTTCTGATGTTTGGGTAGGTACACCGGCACTACCTTCTAACCTGTGCATTTTATTTTAGCCATTTTCAGAATTTAAGATAGTCTAAGGTTAGTCGTTACCGCTGAGGAAACGAAGGGAATACTGGACAAGTCTGCCACTATGCAAAACTCTGATATTTTATCGAAACGCTAGCCAGAATGACATCTTAGATGTGTTGCGACGCGCATGAAGGTCGCAGTGCATTTAATTATTTCACTTTACCTAATTGAATAGGTACCCCATGGAGTGAAGGACTCGAAGTCGGTTGTGGTCCTCAAGCCTAGCTGGTACCGAATGCATTGTGCACCTCGACACAAGACGGGTAGAGTCAGCAACGCCACCTGGATCTCATTTGAAGAACTTCAGAGGTCCCAAATCTACCTTAACCCTATTTCTACCAAGCTATAGCGCTTCTCTAAAATGGCTTTATTATCCCGTAGGAAAACAATAAGACGAAGATTCCTCGTAGCAAAACAACACAACCTAACCAGCATAGGGCGACCGCTGCCGTGACAAGCAACTGATAGTATCATAAATGACGTACTCACCTTCCATGTAGAGCCAGGAGATCGTTGGAATGTTGATTGTGTGTAGCTTGGTTGTGGTCTGCGGCTCTGTTGAAAGTTCGTTGGTTTTCTGATTTTTGCAATGAGCAAATAAAATAAGCATGAAATTATCACTGACAAAAAGTAATATCCTTCAACCATTTGATTCATAAAGATTAAAGTTCCATTTTCAAAAATGTGATATTCTTCAACCATCAGCTTTATAAGAATAGAATTGTTGCCGATATAAAAACATGAAATCCTTATGTCTCCAGCTTTTTCCATGAAATGTAATGTATATATATATAGGCTACCTTTTCTTCGGCCTCCGTCTTCCACCACTGTTCGATCGCAGCAGTGAAATTTTGCTCTAGGCTATATTGTGACACTTGCAAACTTTCTTACATTTTACACTTCGTACAATTTCAAAAAGCTCACTATTATTTACAAAACACCACAAATGTTAATGCTTAACGTATTAGTTCCTACTAAATTAAAGGAAAACGTGCTCAGCACCACCAGCACAACTACCCACACCGACAACGCAATAGAAACTGACTAAGCCTTGCAAAACACTGAAAAGTCCAAGCTTAGGCTGACATTTTATCGACAATTTGGATAAGGCGAAACACGGAGTACGGATGAAGAACAAATTGTGAAATTACAGTTTAAATATTTATCAGAAATGCAGCAAAACAATAGTAAAAATTGACGAGGGAATCGTTGCATCAATTAATGCATTAGAAAGTTTATGTGAATATGCCATTAAAAACACCTATGTACGTCATGGCGGCAGTACCGTTGACTTCCCATAATTCAGTTAATATTACTATAGTAGAAGGTTGTTTCTTTGTTTGTACTGTTCCATTTCTTCTTGGGTATTTTCAACGTGAATAAGCGTATCTTGAAATTGTAATGAGAATTTGGCTTCAACGCCCATGCGAATTTACAATATATAACGGTCTTTTGCGTGGTATGCGCAATAGCAATGCAAAATATAGAACATTAGCCTTTTTTTCAACATACCAGAGTTTGTTTTGAACTTTGGTTATGGGAGTGGAACATGTATGTGCATTTACATCGTAAAACTTGTTATTTTAAGCTTACGATGATAAAAATTAAGCATTACATACATATAGCGCATATCAGTGTTTCATTGAACTTGTAGTGAAGATAATGAAAAATTTCCTGCTAATTTACAGCATGATAACCATCGTTATTACCTCCGCCACGGAGGTTATGTTTTTGTCGTGTTTGTCTGTCTCCTTGTTTGTCTATCACCAAAGAAACTCAAAAAGTTATAAGCGGATTTTCATGAAATTTGAAGGATTGATAGGCATGTTAGCAGTTACAGATAATTAACTTTTGGTTAAGATCAGTTCAACCGTTTGTTTGTTTATCTGTCTGCCTCTTTTTTCTTAGTGACATTACATAAAAAGTTATTGACAAATTTTTATGAAATTCACATGAGTTGTTAGGTATATCACGACGAGTAAATGACTAAATTTTTTGTGCTGATCTGATAGTTCGTTTGTTGGTTTGTCTCTGTGTTTGATTTCACGGCTGTAAGCAAAATAACTCAAAAAGCCATGCTCGGATCTTTTTGGAATTTTTAGAACTGTTAAAAGACATAAATCATAGACTACAACAGTACTTGACTCTTAGGTCTGACGCTGGCGGCCAAAAGTCGGCAACGGAAATATGGGTTTTTCTCATGAGCTATTCTTTTCCCCCTATCTAATACTGAATAAAAAAATTCCAAGGTACCCAACATTTTTCTAGCGGAGAAGGTATCTTGAATACGGCGGGAGCGCACTTGGGCGCTTGCCCTCATGACCGTGTCTGGACATGCTCATCATAGCTCTTCAGAAAATCCCATATTCCCCATTATGGCCGCCAGCATCAGAGGCAACTTTTGGACCTAGGAGTCAAGTACTGTTGTGGTGCATGCATTAATGATCAAATTTTGATGTTCATCGGTTGGTCCCCTTGTGTTTTTGACTAATGTTAGTCAGAATCTTTGTTAGCAGCATGACTTAAGAAGTTATGAACGGATCTTCAAGAAAATTACCGAAGCTGTTACTATTGTCAAAAGGCACAAGTGATTAGGTTTTGGTACTGAACCAAGAAAAATCGTAGTTTCAGAATCAATTTTCATTTTTAGTTACCGGGTCTTGCTTGGCGGAGATTTGCACTCTCAGAGTGCTCTAGTTTGTTTTATTTTGAATCTGTACTGACGAGAATTGAGTAGTTATATGGCTTTAAAATAAAAGACTGTCTTGAGTTTCATTATCTACTCTCAAGTGAAATAGCTCCTGGAATCAGCAAATATGATTTTCATCTGAATAATATTTCTACGATCAGCAGACATGAGTGATCTCAGTTCTAAAGCAGATACTTATTCAATGCATATAATACAATATACTCTAGAATAATTATAAAATAATAAATTGATTGACTAATGACTGTTTGCGAGCGTTTTTAGTTTATAGTCGATCACTTACGACTATTACACAGAGGGCACTCTGAAAGTCCATACCCTCTGCCAAGCAAGGCACTGTAAACACAAAATACAAATTGGTTCTAAGTTTAGGATTTCTTCTTGTTCTTCATCATCCCCAAAATTTGGTTATTTATGCCTCTTGTCAATAATAACAGCTTCTACAAGTTTCTTGAAGATCCCGCCGTAACTTTTCAAGTTAGCTATGGTCTAACAAACATTTTGATAGACGTTAGTTAAACACACAAGAGGAAAAACCGGTCATCACCAACTTTTGGTCATTTGTGTCTTCTAACATGTTTAACGAATTCCTATAAATTCCATGAAGATTCGTTGCTGTTATGTTACTGGCAAGCAAAAGAAATAATCATAGGCACAAACAATCGGACAAACAGATCCTCAAAAAATACAGTCATTTGCTTCTAGTAATATCTCCAACAGTTCCTGTATATCTCATAATGATCGGTTCACAACTTTCTGAATTATGTTACCGAAAGAAAGAGACAGACAAACAAACAAACGAACGGTCGATCGGATGTACACCAAAAGTTAATCATCTGTTTCTCTAAACATACGGTACCTACTGATCCCTGTCAATTCCATGAATATCCGTCTATGACTTTTTGAGTTACCTTGGTGACAAACAAACAAACTCGAAAAAACTTAGCCTCCTGGGTGTAATAAATAATATTTCCCAGTAATTTTAGTAATGAAAAGTTCGAGTTCAGTTTTATGGGGTAAGGGAAAGTAGCAGATATTAACCGAAGCTGTTTCCTAGAAAAATCGTCTATTTTCCAAGCATTTTGCGATTAGCTGTAGCCAGAATAGAAAACTAAAATATTCTGTTTCCATATCATTATCCACAATCTGTAGTACACAATCTTCCGCAATACGTATTGCACCCAGCCGATCATCAATACTGGTAGAAAAGAATTGCGTTGATATTTCCTCATTACTCCTGCTCGTAGTCAGGATTCGGCTGTCAAGGGAGGGTACTTCTTACTTTTCTGCTGGATTTTTGACTGAACCGAGGAACTCAACCAACTCTGCTTCGACAATGCACTGCAGTCCTCTTTACTGCACTGGTAAAATTTCCTCTAGAAATATGTAACTCAGAAGCAAGTAAGTCTTTTCTCGTGTTATTTGAGTATATCTAAGACACGGATAAAATGGTTGTACAGTATTAAATATAGCAGAGGTTCTTCGGATCTAAAAGCAGACAGGCAGATAAAAACAGCACGGTAATCTTCTAGTTATTGCCTATTAACGGCAAATAAAATTAATTCACGTGAATGAAACCTCTCGCCCCGCTCCAAGATAAAAAGGCAACGCATTAGATATCAGCACTTACTATGGAGAGCACACTGACATGTCTGAGTTATGTCATAAAAACTCTCTCTTTTTTGCATATACTTGCAACAGAGGCACAGTTGAACTTAGCTGTTGATGCTTTGTTATTTCCTATAAGCTGTAAGAAGTTAAGTCAAGAACGACAGACAAACACAAGATGAATGGCGGCAGCCGAACCCCTGACAGGGGAAATGCTCCAACAAAGAAAAGAAACAAGCTCACAAGCATCTCCGGACTACTTCATCATCACCAAGTACAGAGTGAAACTTATGCAGGATCGCAACCTTACTGAAATCACTAGAGAAAACATGCCTAAGGTTTGCCGCAAACGTTAACTTGGCAAAAAGAAAACGTCAAGTACCTTAAGAGAAAAAAATAGGGGCTTTGCATGCAGGTAATAAAGTGAGGAAGTATAAGAGTTATATTTTTTGCTATGCATCAAAACAAGCTAGAATATGCAATTTTAGGCTCAGATGCACATTTTTTGAGGTGCCCCGAGGAGTTTCAAATTTGAAAATTGAATAAAATATTACATTTTTTATAATAAACAGTTATATTAAATTTTGTGTCTATTAATAGGACATATAAGAGTTGTAACTTAAACTAATGCAACCTTAAATAGCCTTTACACAATTCTGACATATAAATTCAAAGTATTTCAAGTACCCCGGCAGCCATAAAAAGTTATTAATACAGCGCATAATCGCGATGATACCTAATTTTGAGATAGAAATGAACACATGAAGTTTATTTAGGATTCATGGCATAGTTTTTTTGGAAATTCGTAGCATTTAGCTTCTAACCTGCAAAATAAGGGTTAGAATTACTTGGGCTCACCAACGTAGAGATAGATGTGTGTCGAGCCCCACCCGGCCCATCCCAACCACCCTACCATTTGGACCTAAAATAATCTTATCACATCATTTCAATAGTGTATTCTTTAATTTCAGCAGAATTTCATAGGTTGAAATTGGATTTGGCATCAACATTTGAAGAGGTCTTCCGAGATCTAACCCTAGCTCTATTAAGTCCATCTCTTTTTTTTTTATACCAGCAAACCGAAGCTGACGCTTCTGTTACAAACCCAATGCACTTTGAACAAACTGTGTGTGCCGCGGTAATTCTTCCGTTTCATAAATATTGCCTGTTTTAATATCATTCTCTACTTCTTGATCTGAAATGACTCTTGTTGCAGCACTTGTAGGTGGTTCAGTCAAATTAACATCCTGTCAATTGATTATGGCAAAGCAATATTTAGCTCGGAAATTCATTGGTAGAATCAAAACAATTTACGAACACTTTTTTATGGTTCTGTGTTCTTGCTTTTATAACTCGATTCCAACCTAATTCCCTGGCTTCTTTTCTGTCATCTCTTATCATGTCCAACATAATATTCTCAGGATGGGCATTAAAATGCATTGTGCTGAACAACTGGTAGAATAATTCTGCGCATGTCTTCTTTTTATGCACTGCAATAATAAATACACTAAGTTTGTATACATTTTTTGCACTGTGATTAGAATTATGGCTAACTTTTATTACGAACCACATTGAAGCCTACTTTTTCTACCAGATCTCATAATGTTCTTTTAAGTTGTTCCCTTGTCACTCCACCAATGAGTATTTCTCTTCTTCCTCTTTGGTCAGATAAAAAATCATGTTCCAATGCTGATACTTTTCGGTCTTTTTGGCAATTACACACACTCGAGTTAGAGTATTTGCCAGAACATATGTCAAATATATAGTTTTTTCCCAGCTTGCTGAATAGTTTTGCAATGGCCTTTGTTTGTATCTTTTCTTTCTTTCATTTTTTTCAGTAGTGTTTTGTACTTCAGATGATAGTCCAAAATTAATTCAACTATTCGAGTTTTGGCCACAAGGGGAAGAGATGCCTTATTCCAACTGTCTTCAATTTCACTTACTAACTCGTTAGAATTGTCTCTTGCAGATGGATAATTTTTCGTTATGTAGGAAGAGCATTTTCCTTCAGCCTACTATAATGTCCAAAAATAGGGCATGTTGAAAATCTTGTGGCTTGCTGATAAACTATGGTGTTAATTTAGTAGCTTTGAAAGTTCCCATTTGATGATTGTTAATTTGATTAGAACAAACTCTCTGAGTAAATAAAAAGCAATTATTAATTGACGTCGTACACCAATACAACAGTAAAATGCTCAAAACAAATCACTGAAAGCTAATAGAACACATTTGAATACTTGACCTTGAATCGCAGCTGACACACAGCAACCTTCCTTGATACGTGGTGCAACGTGGGGATAAAACAGGGCCTACTCCTGTGAGAACAATAGCTTGGGGCACCTGTTATGGGAATCGCACAAACACCAAACTATTTTTCATTATTGATGCAAAGTTAAACCACAATATTGTGCTTCTTAACATCATTTTCAATTGATCAGAATTGAAATTTTTGGCCTCACACAGAAAAAAGTACCAGAAAATGCATTTATGCAAAAGTTCAATAGCGTGGGGGCACCTGATAAATGTATAGGAATTCGCTCAAATTTTGACATATGCAGATGCATAGGGTGTAGGGATGCAGCTTCATAGGGTGGACCCACTCTACCCTGCATGCAACGCAGTGACGCCTGTTTTCAGTCGCAGATACAGGAGTAAAAACTCACGAGACCGACTGACAATCAATCACCGAGTTTTGTCTGCATCTTTCTCATTACTTTCGTTGAGCAGAATGAGAGCAGAGCAACCGAACAAAACTTTTCTGGCTAAAGGAGGTGAAATTCAGTATCTTCACAATCGCCAGGAGACGCTTCAGACGTCATTAATTGTTAAATTTTGAATTTGGTGTATCAGTGATCCATGTGTTGTTGAGCAAACAAATTTCTCCTACTTATTACCGATAGGAGGATGGAAAGACCGGAAAGCCGAGCAACCAGCAAACTCTGTGTTAATATATATTATTTTTCAGAAATAATAATAATAATATTTCAGAAGCCATGGCAAGTTAATTCAATATGTGCAGCAGGCGGCGGAAAACTGCAAATGTTTTATATGGATGCTGCATCTTCAAGAGTTCTTTATCATCACCAGAGGCCTACAAACGCTTCAAGTTAACTTTCAGCTATTGTTTGGTGTGTTTTCGCCAATTGTGGGATTTGTATTTACTACGAAGACTGCCCTGCTTATGTGCCGACCTTTTACCTTCGACAGGGTGCGAACTGTCGCTCTCGGTGCATCTGCGTGTCTGCAACGTGCAGTAATTGGAGTCAACGCAGCGGGCTTTAGTTGAAAATTGACGAAACATTTGCTTGTTTGGAAACTTCATTTATACTTC
>LQNS02020120.1:16678656-16704363 GCA_001587735.2 Parhyale hawaiensis | reverse complement strand
TAATGGTTTTTTGCTGGATTTCCTTTAGCAGCGTTTTGGGCTTCCCGGTGTTGCAAGATGCTTCATTTGGGTTGTATTACCTGTCCGTGGGAGCTCACGCGTGAAGGTGTGTGTGTGTGTGATATGGAGCGTAACTCATTGTAGTCAGTAAGTGATGGAACGGGTTAGATTAGATAGCAGGCAGTAGAGGGACAAACAGGCCCATTTTCAGAGAGCAGCCGGGAATTGAGCTCGGGCCCTCCATGAGCTACTGCCACCGCCTGTTATTATGACCCGTCTCATCAACGGCATTGACAAAGGATGTCGTCGATTAGCACGGTAAGTTGAGGTAAACTAAACCCACTAGATTTGACTTATCGAGAAAGTCAGACAGGAACGATGGCTTCGCCACATATAACTGTGTTGCGGGTGTTCGAAACAAATCGACTACACTTCAGACGGCCAAGAACTTTATTTTAAAAAGGATAAATGAAGCTTAGGCGGTCTCAACAGTAAGTGATTGGGAGTCAACACCTGAATCTCAATTCAACGCCGTGAAGCCAAGCCAAGTGTCAGAAGTTCCAGTAGAGTCAAGCCTGATGGGTCAGCTTAACTCAGCATCGTCGGGGCAGGGGGACGTTAACTTATCGATATAGCTACTTATACGGTACAAGCTGTAATATCACTCATGTAGTTAATCACTCACATAACGCCATAAGGCAGTACTATGACCTGCCTCACATTGGCAGGACATCATTAGGATGTTGTAACGTTGCCGGTGGTGGCGTCTGACGTACAGACGTCACTGGGAAATGTTTTTCCAGAAAGAGCGTCTCTTCTCGTGCGCCAACCAAATATGTCTGCCTCAGTGCGCTTATGAAGCACGGCTGGGACGAATACACAGGAACGCATGCTGCTTTTGGTACGACACTTTCATCAGCGATGGCATAGTCAGAGTTGGCCTGTAGTTTCTTAGTTCCAGCCCTCACTTCCATCACCTCCGACCTGCGGTTTTTTTTAGGGGCATTCCGGCCGATTGTCGTGACCCATTTATTAAAAGTTCCATGATCGACGGCACTGCGGCCATTTCAGCTGTTGCAATAGACAGCACACGGCCTTTCAGCAGGGTCGCACGACGCCAGGTTGCTATTACTGCTTCTGAGGAAGGATGTATCTCATTAGCGCAAAGGGGCGCTATGCAGTACGTATGCTTCTGCTAGTACAGAAAATGCGAGAGCAAATCACTCATTGGGTTCATGATGCCGAAATAGTCCGGAGAAGCAAATCAATTCCATAGTAACCAAGCCTGACTAGAGCAAGCCAGGTTTGGTGTGAGCAATATACCTTTTTTCACCTAAAGCCTCGTGTGCTGTCGCATTTTCTATACTGCAGAAAAAGCGCTTCCGCAGGTCATGGAGCAAAATTTCCATCCTGGAGACGGATGCAGGGCCTGTGGCCGAAAAGTCAAGATATAGGGCTTGCAGGGCTGACATCAGAAAAAGGCAGCGAATGGGCCTCGCCCAGCTCTACCTTTTGTACCTTGTTGATCACCCCACGTGTGTGGATCTAGGTGCGAACCAGACTATATCTGTAGCTATAGGCATCTCATCTCTGGCTTGTGCTGATTTTTTTATGCTAATTCGTATCCGCATTAAGGCCTGCGGATTTCACATGAAGTAGATTATTAATTTGCTTCATCATCAACTATGGAAGGACTCTGAGACCGCAGACCTACACCAAGCATCGCAATGCTAACGAAAAATTCCAGTTGGTCCTGAAACCAGGATTTCTCTTTGATCGCCATCAGCACTTAACGATCTGATTCTTGTAACATTTCTCGCAGCTTTTGTAAATTTTATTAAGATCAGTCTGTAACTTTTTGAGTTAAATTTTTAACAAACGGAAGAGCAAAGAGATCAAGAGACAAAGAGACAAACGGTTGAATTGATCATTCACAAAATTTTGTCTTTCGTTCTTTGGAACTTTCATGATAGTTTCTACAAGTGCCATGACTTTTTGAGATCTATTATCAGGAGAAACAGACAAACAAATAAACTGCTGAATGCATCTTTGCCAAAATTTTATCATCTCTTATTCATGACATGCCAATCATTCCCAATTAATTTTATGAAGATCCGTTCTTAACTTTTTTTCAATGTTGCTGATAAACAAAGAGACTGACAAACAAATCTATAGACAGACGAACAGACTGATAAACAAACAGACACATGCAAAAACAGCTTCTTTGTGGAGTTATGCATAATCTTTTGCCTTATGCAGTTAATTCCTTTGTACATGTGTGCTGAACATCTTGAAATTTTCAAACGTGAGCAGTCTTCTCTCTTTAAGAGGTCTTCGACCATCGTTTACAACAAGGGGCCTACTATAGTTTCCAGTGGCCGTGTTACACTGTTTTTCGCTAATAATTCTTAAACGAATTGTCGGATCACTATGGTATTTCAACACAAAGTCTATTACACCCCTACCTAATTTATAGCCTCCGCAGTTTATTGCTATATGTGGTTACAGAGGAGTTTATGCGTGTATATTAAACCTATATAAAGCTGAAGCCAGGGAGTCGCGTCTACACATGCGAACGACGCCCGATTGTTATAAAAATGGGAAAAGCGTTTTATTTGAATAACTCGTTATCTGCCTGGGGCGTGTTGCAATCAGACGCCGGTGTTACCCTCACGGTGTTACCCAGTGTCACTCCGTGTAGCGGTGAATGCGACGTGCGATCTTAGCGCCCCCAAGAAGTCTTGCGGAATTTGCAGAAAACTCGTACCTGGACATTTCTGGCGGACCTTTATTATGGCTGTATTTTAGGGTAAAACGTTGAAGAAAATACGCAAAAGTGCTTCAAATGCAGGAGTCAAACAATGTATGGCACTCATACGGTACATTTCTTAATACCAGTTATTAAGTATCATAGACAGTGGATGTAAACAAAGGCAGTGTTACCCAACTCATAACCTTACAATTTTGAGGCGTGTTGTAATCAGATGCCGGTGTTGATCCCGCAGTGTTGCACGTGTGGCAGGGAATGAATGCGACGTGCGATCTCAACGCCCCAACAAAGAGCTGCGGAATTTTCGGCAAGCTTAAAGATATACATTTCTGGCGGAGCCTTATTTTAACTGTTTTTCAGGGCCCTCCTAAACGTACAAATAATTTGCGCAACATGATTGCGCAAATTATTAAACGACTACTAAAGACTGTACAATCATTTTGCGCAACGTTTAACTTCATCAGCTCTAACTCCACTTTTGGCAGTGGCATTTATTTATCTTTTCTTTACTTCTTCTTGAAATTTGTTCCCAGTGAAATAATTAGCTTATGACATCTTTCTTTACAGCATCTGGAAATTTTTCCTTGTACTTTCCAAACAGATTTTCGCATTGTTCATTTTTATTCTCTTGCTTCAATCACTGTTATTAATGCACCATAATGCTGTTAATGACATATATTCCTAATCCTCGATGAACTCTAATAAAACTTTCGCTCGTCTTCGGTGGCTTTGGAAGACATAGTTTGGATACTAGACAAGATCACAACACCAGCCACTCGCTATGAATTTGGGAGAGAACTCAGACAAGTGCGGTTTTGTTGCGCAATCCTGCACTCAGACGACGCAAGCATTGTCAGTTTGCCTGAAAAATATCAAACCGTTTTGATATCACTCAATCATTTTGCGCAGTCACACAACCGCTCCTCACATTGTCAAAATGCATGCTTGCGCAATCACTATGTTTGCACAAATTATTTGTACATTTAGGGGCCCCATTAGGATAAAAAGTTAAGAAAACTGAAAAAAAGTGTTTCCCATGATAGAATCCAAGCAATATACGGAAGTTATACATTTTATAATACTAATTATCAAGAATCATAGTCAATGTTTGTGAACAAAGGCAGTGTTACCCAGCTCATAACCCTAAAATTTAGAAAGGTTGTCATCGGTGTCACCCCGTGTTACCCAACCTGTGTCGCATTGGAGGCCGGGGAAGCACAGGTGACACCGAAGGCCTGATTGCAACACGCCTCAAGTTGGAAGTCGTCCGAATGTGCAGAAGCGACTTCCTGGCTTCAGCTTACTATAGGCTTAATTTACACGAGTAAACTCTTCTGTAATAACATATAGTAATATGCTATGAGGGGCATAAATTAGGTAGGGGTGTAATAGGCTTTGTGTTGAAATACCATAGTGATCCGGCAATTCGTTTAAGAATTATTAGCGAAAAACAGTGTAACGCGGCCACTGAAAACTATAGTAGGTGTGCCGCAAGCCGTAGTCCGAGTCAACTAAGTGTAGCCTGTTTGCTCCTCACCACGATGAGCATTTTACCATAAGTTGTAACTTGGTATCTTAGCGCATCAGCTCGGGTGATACTACTAAGGATGCATTCTTATCTGAAGTAAATTCAGTTCTGCTATGCTCGCCTCGGCTTTAAAGTCTACACCGTAGGGCACAATCAACTCTAGAGTAATTTTGCACTAGTAGGACCCGTGTAAATTGTACACCTCGTGCATCTTCGGACAAAGTCCAGGTGGCGCTCTCCACATCACCTCACATGTGTGATTTCATGATACTGGGTTTCTACTGTTGGGCCTCAGCTATCCACCAACGGGAGAGCCAGATGCTCTATGGCAATTAATTTGTTTTATAGTTTACGTCAAAGAATAAATGTGCTGTTATATGTAGCAGACGCAAACAACAGTATTCACTCAATACAGTAATCGTTTCAATCTCTCAGAGCGCAGTTACAGATCGGAGAGCTTCTGCGAGGATGTACAGTTTTTACGGTCTCTGTGCATGTGTCCGTCCAGACTTGGTGGGTCGCGGCCTTGGGAGGTTCCCACGTGTTTACAACGTCATTTCCAGTTGCTCTACAGTTGAAGTAAACTGACTTCCATTGCGTCAACACATAGAATATTGTCTAATACCGAGGCCCGCCAATGCATTCTCATCAGCCCAGTGCGCGACAATTTTTTCGAAGAATTAGCGATATTAGATTGTTAGCTCTTATTCCTGTTAGCGCTCATTCTACTTAGCGCTTTTACCCTTAGCACTTCTTCCAGGAGCGCTCATTCAGTTAGCGTATATTCATACGCACCCCACCAGCAACAGGATGAGTAACTCTCTCGTCGTTTTGAAATAAATTAAGTTCAAACTCGATAGCGTAGATACGGTGGCACAAACGACACGCGAGCTTCACGTCCTGGCATCACGTTGTTCCTATGAAAGCCTAGTGTGGACTCGGCAGAAGCAGAGGTGGGCGCGCGAGCGTTTTTATTTGGGTTTGAAATCCGTACCAGAACTTCCGAATAATGAACCAGATTTTCAAAAATTTAGGTCTGAACATTTGTTAATAACATTTGTCCGCGAACCTCCAAATCTTTAAAAATAGCAAAGCGAACCTTAGGTCCGATACCTTCCGAGCATTTCCGAATCTAAAGTTTACTCATTCAGAATCTCTGAATCCAAATTTATTACATTCCGATTAACAAAAAGTATTTTAAAGATATCTACATTATATATTCATAAAACTAATTATTAATAGAAAACAAATTATCAATACTAGAGCACTATGAGAGTGCATTCCTCCACCAAGCAAGGCAGCGGTAACGAAAAATTCAATTCGGCTCTGAAGCCGTGATTTTCTTTTTATATCAACACGAAAATCTGATCACCTGTGCCCATTGATAATGTTCACAGTGTCCGTAATTTTCTTGGAGATTCATTCATAACTTTTTGAATTATATTGCTAACAAACATGTTACCGAACATAAGTCAAACACACAAACGGACAAACCGATCATCACCAAAACTTAATCATTTATGTCTTTCAACGTGACTCACACTTTCTGAGAATTTCATAAAGACCCATCCATAATGTTTGAGTTATTGCGCTAACAATCACTGTAACAAACATTAGTCAAACACACAAACGGACGTACTGATCATCACCAAAATTTAATCAATTATGTATGCTAACATTACTAACATTTCCTGAAAATTTCATAAAGATCCATCCATGATTTTTTGAGTTTTTGCGCTAACAAACATAAAATCAAACACAGCGACAAACAAACGAACGAACAAATCAACACAAGAATTTGATTATTCACTCTCTGTAAAAACCCAACAACTCATGTAAATTTCATAAAAATCCGCCCATTACTTTTTAAGTCACGACACCAACAAAAAATAGGTAGACAAACAAACAAACGGATGGACTGATCTTCACCAAAAGTTAATCATTTGTTCCCCCTAACCTACCTAACAATCCCTGTGAATTTCGTTAAAATCGGTCCATACTTTTGTGAGTTATCTCGTTGACAGGCAGACTGCATAACAGACAGACAAAGCTGACGAAAATAAAGCTTCCTTGACGGAGGTAACAAGACAGTAGCCATCGGCGCATTCGGCGCATACGCGGTGGCTGCGCGTCAGTAATATGCGTTCTGATATGCTGGCAGCGAGCTATGGTTACAGCATAACGAGTCTGCGTGGTCCAGATAAAGCAACGAGTTAAACACCACGAGTATATTGCAAACTTCAAAGAAGAGCAGCCCAGGCAGTACTACTAGTCTTTGTTTCGCATTACTACACGCACACAGTCACACAGCCTTGCATAATTAGCACATTTCGAGTAGTGGTCATTTGAGATACACACTCAGGTCGGGTGCATTGAGACGTAGGCAAAACAGGTGGCACAGCGCAGAGCAGAACAGAAAACTGTGTTTCACTGGTTCTTACCTAAGCGCATATTGACACGCAGGACAGCACAGCGCAGGCACAGACCTGTGCCGGCCTGCGCGACGCAGTCGTCCGAACACAGTTTCCCGTGCCACGTGCCGCGCAGGAGGCCGGCTGCCACATTTTTCCGAGGAAAAAAATCTAGTTTGAAGAAAAAATAATCTAAAATAATCCAGATTTTACTCAAAAATATCTACAATATAGTCCTACCTAATAAGTATCTACTAGTGGTTGCTGTGAGATGTTTGATTTCTCTTACAGTGTGAAATAACTCTGTAAAGTGTTATTTTCAAGATAAAACCTCCTTGAATGTCCAGGTGTTGACTGGTAGGGTCGACTTTTATGAGTTAGCTCTTAATTGAGTGCCCTTGAAACTTTCGAGAACTCAGTTGTATTCCGGAAGATGAAGTCCTTAGTCTACTTGGCATTTTTGAGTACCTTTTAACTATTATCATTGAATAATTTAATTAACCTGATATCCACAACTAAGTTAAGGTGGTCTGACAGAGGTAGCGTTTGATAAATGCAACATGAACCCAGGAGGCAAATTTCTAAAATCGTCTTGTTCTATAGAAAACGTCTACTTTCATAATGATGTGCATGACAGCACTTGCCATCCTCATCATTATCACAGAGGAAACTAAACGCCTCAGTGTGAAGTTTTAGACGAGTTGATCTTCAAATCGTCGATTTGCCGGCCTATTTACTCGCCTAACAACACTTTCATCCACTTGAAATGTGCTCTCACAACAGTCTCTCGACAAATCGTCCAACGAGAAATAAACGCCCTTATGAACCCAAATGCGCGTGTGTCGTAAGATTTCCAATAATTTTTGCGGTCAGCTTTCCTGGCTGAAGCAAGTTTCACTGCTACATAGTTTTTTGTTGGAAACGTTAGTACTTTTCTGGTTGAGCGAAATAACAACCCAATTGATGATTAGCTTAAAATAATACTTCCAAGGACCGTGAAATTAACAGACTTCACAAAGAAGTACACGAAGTCCTCGTTTTAGACCGGACTTGTTTTATACCGGTTTCGATTTAGACCCAAAATTTTTAGTTCCAGGCTTTTAATTTAGCGACCTTGGTTTTGAATAACATCATTTTTCCTGCAGCACTAGTGCCAACTTCCAAAAGGCTTACTACGTCCACGCGTACCCTTTATCTTACTCAGTTTATCAAGCTTACGTAAATTAAATACTGTCTGTGATGATATGCAACAATTATTATCACTTAAAGATTCTTTCTTTTACAATTTAATTATATGATAATCAATAAAAATATTGTGGTGTTCCATCAAACAGTTCGTTTTCTTTTATTCTTTCAGTAATCAGAGAAAACGGAGGAGGGCATTGAGACACTTTTTAAAGAAAGCCTAGATAGTGTTGCTTCGAGCTCCTGTATAACACCGTTTCAATCAAAAATATGTGAATGGGATGAATACTATACAATCTCAGCTGCATAAGCAGAAACCTCACACTTTAACATTGCTGGCGGAACTTTAATTCGACTGTTTTTTTTTTTATAAAATGTGAACACCCTGCTAGAGAGCATACATACATCAGCCATGGGATAAACTCTACATTTTTGTATATCAAATGATCACACTGCTTGCAAGTAAAGGCAGTATTTGTAAACAAAAGTGGTTTTACCCAGCTCAAAGCTTTATATAAAGGTACGTTCGATTGGACGCTGAAGTTTAGCTTGACTCATCAGAAACTGCAGGCAGGTGCGCTAAATTCGATTCGTTCAGCTGAGTTACAGGCATTGGCCCTTAATCGGTAACCTTTCAGACTTCCAGGAATTCAACTTGGTTTGCAAAAGGGAGTTTTTAGCCAGCTCAACGTAACCACGTTGCTTCTAACACTTGCAACATGATTCACTTAAGCAAAGCCAATGCTTGCTTCTGAAGTTTCAAACTGGTCTTGCTTAGAAGGCTTAATTTTTAGCACCCAATCGGACAAGTCCTTCATGTTGAGGTTGTCGCCGGTGTTACCCAACTTGAGTCGCACTGGATGTGGGGTAACATACGTGACACCGGCAGTCTGATTGCAACACGCATCTTAAGAGGTTTTGTTGGGTGCCAATTCCTTCTTTAAAGCTACTTAATTCCGGAACGGTTCCTTGGCCAATAACGAGGACTTCCTGTATAGTCACAATGACAAAGGTTCATGTATCGCATTTATTTAATGATAAAAATAGGTTGAGTTCACGAGAAAATGTTTACAGGCATCTTTTGAAATTTCATGCATTTGAACAAATTACTCCAAAATAATATCTGTAGATTTTGGGCATTTTTTGAAAAAATCTGGACATGTGTAGATCAGCGTTAAAATCTCTTGATCAACAGATATATCTATAGATCTGGTAACACTGAGCCCGCTCACGACAAAAAACTGCGCCTGAATGTGCGCACCACGCCTGTGCTTCGCTGTGCTGTCCTGTCCTGCATCTGCCCTGCTCTGGGCCTCTGCCCTGAGCAATGTGCGCCCGCCCTAACGCCCCGTACAGGAATAAAAGTAGAGAGAAGCGATACAGTGAAACACAATGCTAATGGTCATAGGCGTCTCTAGTTATTACAGAAACACAGGCGTCACCAGCCCCATCTGTGTGCCGCGGAAGAGTTGAAAAGGAATATTTATTTTGGTCGTCTTCGTTTTTTCGAATTTTTTGGAGGTTCGGATTCGCGGAAAAAGGCGTTCCGAACACGGAAGTCCGAATTTTTTTGACGTCGGTCCGGATCCGAACCTCCGAACCCAACTTCGGGATTTGGCCGGTCCGAACAAATCGGCGCATAAAGGTTCCCGAACATGTGTTCGGACCCCCCCCCCCTCTGGGCATAAGCGTCATTACAACTCAGTTCCCTCTAGATAACATAACCCCTGCCAGCAACATGAAAAGGTACTTCGAGAATATCTATATGTTTTTGTTCCCGGCTGCTGATCCCCGACATCTATTTTTATGTTCAATGATATAGGGAGAATCAATTAGACGTACATTTCAAGTTTACATCGTATGAGATATAATCTACTCTGGACTGATTTCATATCTACACAAAAAAGACAGAATCGAAGTTAGGGTGACTTTTTCATGTCTACAGAGTAGGATATATTAAAAGTTAGGCTGATTTTTCACAGTAATGCACAATCGAAGAAGATGGATGTTTCACGTCTACACAGTGAGGTGCCGTCCAAGTGGAGTGGATCATTCACAATCCATGCTAAGTTGATTTATATATATAGCAAGGCACAATCTACTCTAGACGGATTGGCCCATAGACTTGAGTGCCCGCAAACTCCCCTGGCTTAGAGCGCTCGCAAGTTGTCGTCCGAACTTCTCGCCCAATCCCGAGCCGGGAACAAGCAGAGTCTTAAAACTTGATTTTGTTGTTGCATGGGTTTATACCTTGTCATTTCTTTGAGATTATGAAAACAATACCTAGTTGTTGTTATTTTTATTCATATCTAGAAGATTTTCAACATAGAATAAAAGAAGCATGTACCTTGTGCATAGAAAATTAGTTTTGGTTCAATGCTGAAATTGCCACTTATGGTGGCCTTATGCTCTGAAAAGTGCATTTTTTATCCTTTGAGGACTACCTTAGTTTTATTACTATGACCATAAATATTTTACTCTCGTTTACTTTGGGAGTTATAGAAGTAGCAACTCTGAATTTATCTTAATTTAAGAGGACGAATCAAATTATCAATAAACCCCAGAAAAAAAGGTTAGTAACGTCCACGAATCCTTTCAAAATCAGAGCATTGAAACATTGTAGGAAATACTATACATATGTAAAAATAATGCTTTCCATTAAATCAGCAGATGATCTCTGAAAGCCACAACAATGAGTAAATATACAATAAGTAATAACAACAGTAATTATACTGTATGTCCAATCTTATTCGGACGTCAGTTAACTTCAACAGATATTCTTATAAAAACGATAAAAAAAATACAGGCAATAAACACTGTGAGTCATCATTTTAGTCAGCCATTAAATAAATATCAGCGGAAGCTCTTGGAATCAATATATAGAAATGAAATCAGGCTGGAAGATGATGGAGGTTCTTTTGGGAGATCCGGGCGAGCAATTGTGTGATGGGACCCGGAGGGATCAAAGGATTCCAAGTAAATCCTCCAGAGACACCAATGGTCCAAATCACAGAAAATCGGCAGGTTGTGTGGGCTGCAGATATGGCATCTCAAATTATTGGCCCTGACTTTTATATAATTTGGAAAGAACGCGAAAAATTTGATCTTATTTGGGGGAAAAGGTGCAGCATTTGCAGCTGGGGGAGCTTAGATTAATATAGCATTGGTTAGGCTTAGTGGAAAAGAAATGAGTGAAACTGCTGACATATTTTGGGAAACGTGCAGTGTTAGGTTCCTGTCAGGACAGATTGGAACGATACAATATTGGCTCTACATCTTCGAAAAGAACAGGAAATGCTGCAGATTTTTTTGAGAAAATGTGCAGCATTAGCAGCCAGGACAGCTTATAACAATAATTGAAGGGTAGAAAGAATTAATTGAATACCAAGCAAATCCCAACTTTGCAATGGTGGTAGCTAAAATAGGTCGCTGTTGAGTAACCTACTATGACACTGGAATCAATTGAAAAGAAGGGAGGAGACGCAAAAGCAATATATATTTTGTGTCGAAACCAGTGGCATCTCGGTGCAAGTACCTAGTTGCGGTGCTGTGCAATTGCATACAAGGATTTATATACTTTTGATGAGTTCGAGGCCGGCCGCTGACATTAGGTTTTATCAATTAGGAAATGCTTACAGTTCTCATAAACAATAGAAGGAAGCAGACTCGCTGTATTGAAAAATTTAAATAAAGGAGGTAGGGAGCGCTGAAGTAAGTTCTGCAGTGCCAGCCGCCACTTGTCGAAACTGCAACTGTGTGTAAGTTCTCCTGCAGCATCAAGTCCACCAAATAACTGAACTCCTGTAAATTTCAGGTAGTCCATTAAGATTTTTTCCTCCTCAATTCATAGCTGCATGAGAGGGCAGGGATGTATCACACAGCTCCGTGCTTATACAGCAGTGGCCTTACATTCTTTATGTAGCCCATGGCAGGCGTGATCGTGACGGCATTGTACCCTTGTCGCACCATTGTACAATTGTCGCACCATTGTACCCTTATCGCACCATTGTACCCTTATCGCACCATTGTACCCTTATCGCACCATTGTACCCTTGTCGCACCATTGTACCCTTATCGCACCATTGTACCCTTGTCGCACCATTGTACCCTTATCGCACCATTGTACCCTTGTCGCACCATTGTACCCTTGTCGCACCATTGTACCCTTATCGCACCATTGTACCCTTATCGCACCATTGTACCCTTATCGCACCATTGTACCCTTATCGCACCATTGTACCCTTATCGCACCATTGTACCCTTATCGCACCATTGTACACTTGTCGCACCATTGTACATTTGTCGCACCATTGTACCCTTATCGCACCATTGTACCCTTATCGCACCATTGTACCCTTATCGCTCCATTGTACCCTTATCACACCATTGTACCCTTATCGCACCATTGTACACTTGTCGCACCATTGTACACTTGTCGCACCATTGTACCCTTATCGCACCATTGTACCCTTATCGCACCATTGTACCCTTATCGCACCATTGTACCCTTATCGCACCATTGTACCCTTATCGCACCATTGTACCCTTCCTGCAGCACAGATAGTGACGTGGCACCAATGCTCGCACCACTCTTAACTTTGTCCAGGGACCGGGGGTTGTGTGGTTGCCCTGTGAATTTATTCGCGTGAATAAGGTAGATTTAGTAGGATCTGTGAAAGCATGACTAGAAACTGCGACCTGGGACAATTTTTGTCTAGTATGAGGTAGCCCCAATCACTACTTCACTAACATATCCAATGTTACGATAAAGGGTAGTCAGATTAGCTCCTTGTATCGCTCTTCTTCGGGCTGTGTTGTTTTGCCACCGTAGGTCTTGCTCCTATTATATATATATATATATATTTATATCTGTCTGTCCACCCAAAAAAGGGGTCGAAGGATTTGAGCGATGTTCATAATTTTTGTAGGGAGTTTGGTGGGTTGACCTAGATGTGGCCCATGCTAAAAAACTAGGCCTAGCTAGTCATAAAAATGACAGCGTTGAATTTGCCTCCATCGCGGCAGATTGCCTTACACCCCGATACGTTCTCTTCCCTGCGTTATTATTAAGAGATCTACTGGGGGCTGTGCCCTAACCTTGTTGGACACAGCATCCATATGAGAAACTAGGATTAGCTGGCCACTAAAAATGACTTCGTTGAATTTGCCCCCACCGCGGGTGATAGTCTTACGCCACAGGGCATTCTAGTTTCCATTTGAGCATTTGGTTCACTGGGCCTGTATAGATAAGTACAGCACGCAATATTTTAAGCCTCGGCTTTTCATAAGTAACATTCGCTTAACATACATAGGATGTCGTATTGGGCCTAACTTCTATACAGCATTACTGGCATTTTAAAATTAAGTTAAGCAAATTTAGAATCCACACACATCCTACATTTTAACAAATAGAAGCAACACCCGTCTCGGCTACAGGATGCACAGTACCATATCTTGTGAGTTGTTCAAAATATTTGAAAAATATTTTTATATTTGATGTTTCAAAATCGTGACATGCTATATATCATCCCAGTCCTAACACAGAGCAACGCATAAGGTATACTGTTTTCTCTTTAGCGCATTCAGTGTTATTTTAGAAAAAAACAAGCATATATTATTTAGTCTACACTACAGGCAACGCAATAAACCTTTTAGCACTTTCAGTATATCATTACGTAAACTGAAATATATTAATCTTATACCCTACACTTTAGAATCCATTAGTGAATAATGCGCGTCCTCTATCCAAGCCGTACGTGAATATCTAAAGTTTGATTGTAAGTAAAAATAAATTAAACTGCATCGTTTCCCTCACAAAGTGATCGTTTAGTACAACTTAACATCATTAGCTTAGAGCGGAGGCTTTGTTTGCGCAGCGTAGCACCGATGCAACAGCCTTTATGAACTGCCTCTATCGCACAATAAAATTGCTCAATAAGCGGCTTGTTAGAGAGCAAAATGATGTACCGGCCGTAATCCTAGGGTGGTTCTCGTTATAAAATTTAGTTTGAAACTTTACTGATGAAGCCACATTATTGGCATTGCAACGGGGAATGTGTGATGGGATAGGGAGCTGAACTCAGCACTGCGGGGATTTGTAGTACATATGTTAACTACCATAAAATTTGGCTTTTATTGAAGTGGATCAGTGCAAAGGGTGTTTATTATCGACGAAAAAATTAGAACCGCCGCTGAATCATATTAGTAATGCATGTACAGTATATTCTTAATAAAAGGACTGACATTTGATGCAGTGTTAGATATTATGTAACTTATTATGTTATTAACAATAAAAAGACAATTGTTGCAGTATTTCGCTAACGAATAATACATTTATCACTACCTAATTGGTAATATTGTTAGAGTGGATCAGTATTGCTTGTACTGATGATAAACATGTAATAACTTAGAAGAATTACGACAGTAGTACATACATCAGGCATGCGTCGTAAAAACTTGCTCTGGGTACATTACGGAAATATTTTGGTAGAATGTGAAAACTGCTATGATACTGAGTTTACTTGAAAATGACATCTACCTGTTTCTGAAGGAAATATGTTAATCTCGCATTATTTGTAGTAAAAATATCTATTACTTTCTCATAGCTCTTGTTTTCCTTCTTAAATAGATTTTGAAGCAAGCGAAAAAAGTCTTTCATTAGTCCTTGTGCTTTTAACGTTACTTTTCATTCTTTTCAATGTCGAAATCGACCTCTGCACAGGAACAATCGTAACGGGAATGGTTAATATTGATTGCAGAAACTTCCCAACATCGGAAAACGTCTATTCGAGGCCGTGTTCGAAAACCTAACTGAGCAAAGTGGAAAGGGATTCCCTCCTATGAGTGATGCACCGTCAATTTTTCTGAAATTCACTGCTAACATTATGCTACCAATAAAATTTCCATAGCTCTTCACCAAACATTCAAATCAGCTCCACCAGCAACATCTTGGAATTTGTTTCCATTATCTGACGAGATGAACTCTACCTACTTGGAAACGGTAAATCTTCCTTACATTTTATTACAGTGTTCCTATAATTATTGTACCAAATATTCTTTTTCGTTCGTTTTTAATTGAAGTGCTTTTTATTTACCCGCATAACCTCGCCTTTTTTCTTGCATCATGCTGTTTTGTCACGAGCTTCTGCAATTTTTATTTCTTTCTTTTGTTTCAGATCGTTAAACACTTGTACTTGCTTTTTTTTCTTTTATTTCGTCTAAAACTAACCTTGAAAATATCTCCAGAGGTAAACTAATCATTAATTTTGTAATAAGGCTAAATTAAAGAATGAGAAATAACCTAAATTATTCAAAAATACCCAATAAAACTTATAAGCAAGATGTAAGCTCGCAGGCACGCACTAAGAAATACAACAAACGCAAGGAGATTTAACAGTCTAGCAAACCTCCTTGACTAAAACCACATCGAATTTTGTCTCTACCGTCGCAAGGTCCTCTACACTCGGCAGTGTCCCCACCCACCGCGGCACGTACATCGCACAGTGACATCTGTAAGTCAATAGAGCTATTAAAGGGCAGATGCTAATCATGCCTACCAGATCTACAATATGTAATACAATATTTTGGGCTGGTTGCGCTATAGATGTACTAATTAACCATCATAATGTAACTGCCGTTCATTCTTCGTGAAGGGTAGGCACCATCAACTTATATTGCCCTTCCTGAAGGCTAGCTCTAGCCTGATACACACGCATATAAGTTTGGGCGCACTTAAACGTGCAGTCTACGATGTATGTGCAATCTGCTTTAGCGTGCAGTCTACCATGTGTGATCTGCTTTAGTATGCAGTCTATTTGCGAGGAAAAAGGGAACTATATATAGTGGCAACTTAGAGACTGTTGTTTAAGTCAATTATTTCTTGGTAAAGTGGAAAAAACAGCTAACATAACCTAACCTCACCGTGATGCCTGCATTTGGTGGACGCAAAAAAAAAAAAAAGTTGAGCACACTGCAGGCTAAAGTGTTCGCGCTTGGTAGACTAAAAAACCGGGTAGACTACACGCTAAGATAGCTCCGTATTTTGACCATAAAAAGGATAATGCTGCTATGAGTCTTTCATAAACTTTCATTAATGACGATAAAATTACTAATACTCTAACTATAATCAGCAATTCATTTTTTAATATGAAAAAAAATTGCTATTTGCTTGCTGTGGATCAGCAATACATTTATTAATGGTAGTAAAAGTACTAGCGTTGCTGGTTTGTATTGGTAATTCACACATTACAAAATTATATAATTTTCGTGTAGACCCGTGAAAAAGAGGCTAGTGATGACGAAAAAATAGTATGATTTTCCTCTTGATCAGTTAGTGATTTCTTCAAGATAAGTAGGTATATATTATCATAAAACTCAATTAATCTACTTTATAAAGTACTCAAAGGGACATTACACTAATACATAAGACACAATGTTGCTCTGGATGAGTGACAAAAAGTTATTAAAAAGCTTTTATTACTTAAAAAATGAATGCGTTTAAAGATAACATGACAGCGATAACCACTGACTTCATCTGTCAGAGACATTTGGGTAACAGAAACGTCATTTTATATTTCTACTGGTTAAGAGTTTCATAAAAACAACTACTAGCAGCATATAGCTATATCTAAGCCCCTTCTTTGATAAAATTGCCTTGTTCTACTAAATTTTAAAATCACAAAGGTATATGACAACAATTTTTGCGTGGAAGGTCAAACCGCTTATAGCTTGTAAAACTATATTCATATTGTGCTCATTTGAAGAAACAGAAAAGTAGCAACTATTGGTTTTTGGCCTTCCTCCAAGTTAGTAAATATAACACTTTGCCTGTACCAATGAATTTTCAAGTCAAAACAGAAGTGCCGTTCTTGTATTTTCAAATTTTCAAGTGTCGCAAATGACACTTTTCCTTTCTTTGCAAAACTTCCAAGTTACCAGATATCTTGTTTTCTTTCTACCTGCAATTTTTTAAATCACCGATAATGACACTTTCCCTGTATTTTCTTATGTGCAAGTCACAAAAAAAGAAACTCTCCTTCTGTATATTNTCTCGCAAATGACACTCTTCCTTTCTTTGCAAAACTTCCAAGTTACCAGATATCTTGTTTTCTTTCTACCTGCAATTTTTTAAATCACCGATAATGACACTTTCCCTGTATTTTCTTATGTGCAAGTCACAAAAAAAGAAACTCCTTCTGTATATGCAAAATTCCAAGTCACAAAAAATGAGACATTTCCTGTGTATCCAAATTCCTAAGTCGCCAAAAATAACACTTTTTCTGTACATCCTAATCTCCAAGGCAGTAAAAACATCGCTTTCCTTTTACTAGCAAGTTTCCAAGTCATAAAAAATAGCCTTTTACCTGTACTTGCTAGGCTCCAAGTTACAGAAAAAAAAACTTACCTCCGTTTGCTTCCTCTCGCAAGAGATCCCAAGTCATCTTACTGAAGGAAGTTGCTCGGGAGATTTCTTCTTCTTCGTGTTTATTAACTTTAGCCCAGACGTTTTCACTCGACAACTTTCCCTCGTGTTATTTAACTTCAGAGACGAAACGAATCTCTCCGTAATCTAAGTTTCTGCGACAGACAGTTCGTTAATTGGCAAAGCGAGTCTGAAGCGTGGGACCAAATTTCACAGCAAGATTTGTACCTACTGCTTGTCTGTCGGAAGCTTCCGAGTATCGCATTGCACCAAAGAAACTTGCAGCCATGTGCGTAATTAAAGCTTGGCATTGACCTCTGCAGAGACAGCGGGCATTATTCGAGATGTCGGCATTTGTTGTGAGGTACAATGCCAGGCGTTAGTGATGCTACCTGTTGTCTCGGTGACATTCTGAAGTGCTCTTCGTCACTGAGGAATTCGTTTGAGAAATGTGTGACTGAGTAATGCTATAAAGAGCAGTGTTTGAATAAGGAATATGCTAGGAAAATATTGAGGTGTGACATTTTTAGATATTTACTGAAGCTATAGGACTTATTTGGTTGGAGTAGGTAGTCAAGTATTGTGAAATATCTTTGAGTTAACTAATACTATTCAGTGGCTCTTCAAGAACTTGTATGTAGTGCTTGATTGAGGAACTTTTTTGTTAACTGATAGCATTGAACATCGTCTTCGACTGCTGTGTTTGACAAGGAATTCGCTAGGTTTAGTGTACTTATCGCCGGTAATTAATAGTGGCTCTAGATAGCGAGTTACTAACAAGGGTTAAAGGGGAAATAACCGGTGTGATATACAAACACTGCAAATAACCGCGAAATATTTAATGAATACCTACATACATTATTTTTTCATAAATATACAAAGTATTCCCTGTGAAATAGAAGAGAACCTAGCTCATAATTGTTACGAAACTTAGGCTAGTGGCCTGACACTGTGAAATTAACGCTTTAAGGACCAAGTTTCCGCTTCTCTCAGATGTTTGGAGATTGTCTTAAATTGTAGTCCTCCGACTACCGTCCCATAGTCGCGGCGCTCATTGGTCCAAAAGTATCAGATCCCTTTTTTATTTAGAAACCTATTTTTTTTGCGAAACGGGACTCGTGAGGCCCAGTGGTCCGTAAAGGGTTAAGGTAAATAAATAAAGTTCAGTAGGCTTGACTTACAGTATCCAGAACTTCGGACTAGAGCTTAGGCTTTGCCCCTTCGCGACGTAAACACGCTGATTAAAAGAACGAGTATCCTCTGGTGATCGTCCGAACGCTGGGTTGAGCCCTCGTAAGCACAGTTTTTATTTTGAACCGAAACAGGTTTAAAATGTCAGACTCAGCTCAGTATGTTCAGCAAAAGCCGTTAGTTAAATTTCGGAGATCTCTTCAAATTTGGAGGGAGTCCTGACTCAAAATTGTTTGTTTTTTGAGCTAGTAAAACTGGAAAGAGCAACGCGTTCGGACGCAAAATGACGACACTTGTTCTTTTAAATAACGTGTGTACAGGCATTAACAGGCGTTCGCCCGTCGGGCTGGGGCTACCTATGAGGAGGCTGAGAGGGAGCATAATTTGAGATCCAGGGAGCTGTTAGCTTCGTCTGTTAGCGCACATAAGCAGTAGTTCACCTTGAGGAGCGCTGAGCTTGGCGTGAGTTCTTCTGTCCCTCCTTTAATTGGTGCTGGTGGTGATCTTGTTGCGGACCCTGCTGCCAAGACGGATCTTTTGTTGCGCTACTTTGATGGGAAGCAGAGCCGGGACCGGGTGAGCATTCCTTTAGCGTGTGACCCAAAACCGAGGTTCTCCGGTTATGCTTTCAGATTTTCTGAAGTGCACTACCTTCTTCTTGACCTGGGCCCCTATGGGGACACTGATGCATCTGGTATGTTTCCTCTCTTTCTTCGAAGGGTGGCTGGTGTGCTCGCAGCACCGCTTGCTACTGTGTTCAGTCGGGTGTTACGGCTGGGCTCTTTTCCGGAATGCTGGCGTGTTGCCCATATGACGCCTGTTCCGAAGGGTTCTGTCTCATCTCAAACCTCTGACTATAGACCCATCTCGATCATACCTGTTTTGTCGAAAGTTTATGAGAGGTTTGTTGCGTCGAGGTTGGGTAGCTTTCTTGAGAAACACGATGTCCTTCCCCCAATACAGTATGTTTTCGCAAGGGCTTAGGAACTTGTGAGGCTCTGCTTCACATTTCCCATGTGTCGCAGCTGGCTCTTGATGGGGGTCGTGAGGCAAGGTTGGTACAGCTTGGCTCCAGTGCTGCTTTTGATCGCGTGAATCACCTTGGGTTGCTCCATAAGCTAAGATTGATGGGTATTGGCGGTTCAGTTTTCGAGGTAATTAGTCAGTTTTTATCTGGCAGACGTCAATGTGTAGTTGTTGATGGGAAGAGGAGTGAGTTTTTGGACGTTGTTCCTGGTGGCGCACAGGGTAGTGTTCTGCGCCCTTTGTTGTTCACCGTATATACAGCGGACCTGTTTGATCTTGTTAATAATTTACTTGTTGGTTGCTATGATGATGTTACTTTGCTGGCTGTTTACGATAAGCCTAGTGATAAGTTGAAGTTTTCAGAATCTGTTCAGCGTGATTTGGAAGCGATTGATTCTTGCTATTCTAGGTGATTGATGAGGCTAAATGTGGGCAAGACTAAGACCATGCGCGTGCCTAGGTCACGTACAGTAAGACGTCCTTTCCCTGCACTCATACTGGATGGTGTGTCACTTCCTGTGGTTGATGACTTGGTAATTTTAGGTGTCAATTTTGATCCAAAGTTGACGTTTGAGCCCCACATTCGTTCGGTGGCCTCGCGAGCATCGCAAAAAATTGGTCTTATAAGACGTGCTTGAAGGGTGTTTGGTTCGGTTGAGTTGACACGTCGCTGTTTAATTGAAATGTCCTCCCTCTTTTGGAATACTGCTCCGTAGAGTGGGGTTCTGCTGCCAATTGTCATGTGTGTTTGCTTGACAAAGTGGTCCGTCGATGTGCGTTCATGCTGGATGGTGTTGTGCATCGTTGCAGAGTTGGTGGGGTCTGCTTTCTGTATAAAATATGTATTTGCCCCAGTCATTCACTGTCTGATTTTCCTCCGGAGCCATTTGTTCGGGTGAGGTATGCTCGGCGTATTGGTGTTCTTCATGAGTTGGTCCTGGAACCGGAACGATACCATGCCGGCCAATATTCTTGTTTGTTTTTTCCATCATGTGTGGATGTTTTGGAATGGTCTTGATGGCTCTGTCTTTGCTGGTGTGGGTATTGGCAGCTTCAAACGATCTGTGATCTTGGATCTTCTCTTTCTTTTTCCTTCGCCCGCTGGCCTGGTTGCGTGGGGGTTTCTCAACCTCATGGAGTTTCTCCGTTCCCACGTCCCCAGTTTAGTGTAATTTATTGATAATAATAAATAGGATTGAGTAGCTTTCTTAGCCTCTTACTGTTTGTTATGCACACTAGTGATATGCACTCTTCCCTAGTTGGAGATAACTTTCATAAATTTTATCAACGATCCCATAATGACAGCGGTGATTCGAGCTTTTGGTATACCAGAGGTTGTTTCTCAGTCTGAACAGAGCATGGTATGGTACTCATATGAGAGAATATAGATCAATGCAAAGAAAAACTTGAGCACACTGAAAGCGCATACCTCCGCCAAGTGAGGCAACGTTAATGAAAAATTCAAATTGGTTCTGAAACTATAGTTTCGATTTCGTTTTTATTGACACCAAAATCTGATCATTTGTGCCTTTTGACGGTACTAACAGCTTCTGTAGATTTCTTGAAGATCTGTCTATAAATTTTCGAGTTATGCTGCTAGCAAACATTCTGCCAAAGATTAATCAAACATACAAATAGGCCAACCGATTATCATCAAAATTTTATTATTCATGTCATTTAGCAATTCAAATAATTCCTATCTGTTAAATAAAGATCATATGAGAACTTCTTGCGCCATTTGCTAACAAACAATAAATCAAACACAGCGACACACAAGGGAACGAACCAACAGATTATCACAAAAATTTGGTCAATTACTCTTCATAATATACCTAACGACTAATGTAATTTCACACAAATCTCCGAGTAATTTTTTGAGTTACATTATTAATAAAAAAGAGCTAGACAAACCTACAAAAAAACAAAGAGTTGAACGGAGGAAGCTATTACTCTTAACACGCCTAGCAATCTCTATAAATTTCGTAAAGATTCTGCCATAACGGTTGGTGTTATTTTTGGTGAAGGACAGACAGACAAACGGATAGACACACAAGTAAACAGACAAAAAGACAGACAAACTCAACGAAAACATGACCTCCTTAGCAGAGGTAACTATGCTGTGTTAGGTGCTAACGATGTAGGCCGTAAATGCTTCTATGCTGTTTGCCGCGTCTGTTCGAAAATTGTTTCCTTGTTTAGAGTTCGATCGCTGCCCCTCATTTTCATCTGTTGCACCAACATGTCGCCTCAGCCAGTCGGCTGTGTGCCCAGAATAATGTGGCAAATATGTCCCATAGATGGATGGTTGCCAGTCCTTTGTATGTCTATAACGTATTCAATAAAGAAAGACACAGGTTGCATTCCACTGTTCCTGTCACCGAGATCTTCTGAGGAAACCCACGAACTGCAGCCGAGACCCATCCCTTGACCTTCGCGACTGATACCTGCCGAACTTGTCACTTCAGTTGGGATTTTACACCATGAATTATATTAGTATCAGGAACTTATTCTGCATGATGGACATATGTTCGGTCGTGTAGCTCTGCGAGCTAGTAAAGTTTTGAGAATTTTTCTGGGTTGCATGTAAAATATTCACTCGGGAAGTAGAGAATGCATAAACGTGCACTCTCAACTACGTTCTGACAGTACATATACAAAGTTCTGAAAGTACTTGATAAAGTGCATTCCTGTATACTTAATACTCGTACTTTTGACTTAGAAAGTACTTTTCTGTGCTTCTCTGAAGTTACATAACCTCATTCTTTGGTCCGTAACGTGTAATAATAATAATAGCAATACAGTATTGCATTGACACAATTTCTAATACAATTTTCATTTTCAGAAAGGTTATAAAAGAAACAGTGAAAGACTCACTACACGATCTCATTGAAATTGTCAGGGGTTGTATGAAATCCCTGTTTTCAGAATTTTGCAGTAACATAAGATTGTTACCAGTTTGTACCATGCACATCTCTTGATAATAAGGAAAGTACGCTGAAATTTTATTACAAACAAACTCTTGCCAACAACTCCAGGCGATTCCTTTCACCAGGCTGTTTGCAAAAAAGAAGGCGATTTTTTGTCATGTTTGCTCCAATCCTCGACAGGCTTTCATCTGAACGCCTCAGTTTGTTTATCTTTTCCAGGTTACTAGAAAAAGCAAACAGACTTCGCCGTGCTTCATAAGAGCCAGATTTGTTTGCTGTCGATGCTCCTTTTTTTTTCTATCGTACTGCTCTTTCCAATCGGGGTTATTGCCTCAGGCAATGAGGTGTGCAGTAGTTAGGACAATTTTATGAGAAGAAATAACAGAAAGTTCATATAAGAGATTGACTGGAGACTAACAACAGTCATATTGCAATTTGCGTGAGGACGCGGCTGTCTATTTTAACATTACGCTTTCTAATCAGCCTCGCCGATGACGTGTGTAGACGCTAAATCCGTTTTATTACGCGATGAAGTTGCAAGTATCTACGTCTCATAAATATGATTGAAGGCGAATGTAATTTTGGAACACGTAAATGAAGCTCTCACTGGGTTCTCTCATTTTCTTCTTTTATGTCGCGCTTTCTAACATGGGTAACGATGTATGCAGGAGCCATATACACTTCAATGTACAAAAATGCAGGAACTTTACATTAAAACAGACTATACACAAACATAACATAGCAACATACTGTAGTAGTTTTTATTTAATTATTGTGATAATAGCGCTTTCTATAACATGTGCTCAGAGATTTACGAGTGGAGAGACTTTTTGTCAGATGAAAAAATTAGAACATTAATTTCACAGACTTGATACGAGGCAGCTATAATGCTGCTATAACCTGCCAACAACAATGACGGCAAAGAATTTGCATTGGAAGCTCCTAATTTTTAATAACCGTGATGCTGCTGTAGCGGCTGCAATTAGTCTCCTTTTTATCATGCACTAGAGGGATCCAGCCGTCAAAAATGACGGCAATAATTTTGTTATAAGGCTTCTTATTGTTCTAGTTCCCAGTATAGGTTTTGCTGTATTATAGGTCTCATCCCTGCAGGCCTGATCTTCCATGAATGAAACGCAAGTTGTACAACCATGAGTTTTGCGAGAGCAAAATATCCCCCTTGCAAGAAAAGGCTCGGATGTGAGTTTGAAATTGGTCAAACGTAGAGCTGCTCTAAGAAAATATTGTTCAGTCAAAAGAATTCACCGGAAATGTTCAGGGCTCACTGTAACCTGGATACCAACCGATAGGTAAATCTTCAGGGGCGAAATTGGTTGCGAAGTCGGTTGATATAATTTGGCCTCTGTTTAGCCTGAAATTGCAACAGCTACGAAGAGTTTCAGAAGCTGAGCCTCTCTTACTGCTACGTAAAAATTCAGCTAAAAAAATATGCGATATAAAATAGTTTATGCCCGAGAGGATCACAAATTCTATCAAAGATAGCGCCTTTCATCTACCACGCTCAGAAGAAGAAGAATCTAATACTAAGAATGACCGTCGTGTGTTTATATATAAATATATAGATATATATAAATATATTTCTAATACTAAGAATGACCGTCGTGTGTTTATATATAAATATATATATATCTGAATGCTTAGGTAACAACCCTTCTTTCATACATGTTTGGTTGAATAGAACGCCGTATTGTTTAGTTAAAATATCTTTATTCGTTTTCTCCAACAGACGAATATCTAAAATGGTCTCTTGATCAGCTTGGTGCAATAGTTGGCCGAAGTTGATGTTGCTGTAATCCGGTGCTGGTGATGAAGTTGGTTGCGACGCGTTTCGACCATAGCTCATGGTCATCTTCAGGCCGTGAGAAGCAGCAGGAAGGCTGACGCCTGTTGTTGAAGGTATGGGAAGATAGCTGCTGGTAGAAATAAAAAGTGCTATCTTTGGCAGACGGCTGCTTCTATTTATTAGTGCTGAGCGGTCAGAGTTTGTAGCGGTGCGTTCTGATTGGCTGCTGGCTTTTCTAGTGGCGTGGCTAGTTCGCTGGCTACGCAGTATGTGCTGAGTAGTTACGCATCTCCGTGAAATTTAAGCGTTCTACATGATCCTGTCACTTGATTGTTGATGGCTGGTCGTCTCGTTCTGATAAAGAGTGCTTCCATTATCTGTAACCGTTGGAAGTTGCTATTGCATAGCTACCAGCAGCTATCTTCCCATACCATCAACAACAGACGTCAGCCTTCCTGCAGCTTCTCACGGCCTGAAGATGACCATGAGCTATGGTCGAAACGCGTCGCCAACCAAATTCATCACCAGCACCGGATTACAGCAACATGAGCGTGGGCCAACTATTGCACCAAACTGATCAAGAGACCATTTTAGATATTCGTCTGTTGGAGAAAACGAATAAAGATATTTTAACTAAACAATACGGCGTTCTATTTAACCAAACATATATATATATACACGCTCTGTAACGTACATATTTTAGTAAGAAGTGCTACGGTATCATAATCATTATCCATCACTAATTTACTGTTGAATTGCTTATTACAGGTACTCATGACACTTCGCAAATCATTCAAGTTCTAGCAACAACATTGTAAAATTTACGCTTAAGCAGACCTTGAAATCACGTTGAGCTCAAACCTTCGAATTTTAGGGCAAATGGCCAAGCCTAAACATTTTATATGGAGCGCAAAGGAAACTTTAATTTGAGCTCTTACCCACCTTTGTTTGCTACCCATATGTAAAAAATGCTATCAGTTTTGCTTGCACACTCTGTAGCTCAATTTCCCACTGTAGAACCTTAGATAATAAAAATATAAGGGGCATTATAATTGTCAATTCCCATAACCTGGTTCCAGTTCCTTTTTTGCTTTGAACTGGCTACCCATTCATTTTTAAACGGTGCGTTCGTTTCCATCGATGTTACAGTTTCCATTTTGTAGCTAAACATTATTTTTCTCCGGCGTAATTTCCCAAAGAGAATCATGCATAAAAAATAAGGCATCTAGGAGCCACTCCGCAGTCTGCGTAGCTCGCACTTACCTCACTCATAATAATTCTTGGCATATTCTGCGCATGCCTGGCGTGAAAGCATGCTGGTTTCCGTATAAATTTTTGGCAAATGTGTATAAAAAGAAGAGCGTCATAAGGTAGCGGATGTCAATACCGTGCGTGCCCGCCGTAAAAATGCCGCCATACTTCCAATATGGCCGCCACTTCCCTG
>LQNS02020120.1:16630513-16645101 GCA_001587735.2 Parhyale hawaiensis | reverse complement strand
GACATGAAAAACTCCCGCCTCTTCCGCTCCGTCGAATCTCCTTTGTACGTCAGGGGGCTGAGTGTTGGCTATGAGGTTATAATGGTGAATTTCCGGAAAATTTTTTAGCCTGCCGCTTCTTGAAAGCTCTTCGAGGCTTATAATATCCATGATATTATTAGAGGTGGAGTTAGTACTCAACAGTAAGGTGTCTTTCTTGACCAGGTAGTTTGGTGTGACTTCTAAAGATTTAAATATACGGCGTATATAGAATATTCTATCAACACTATATTATGAAAGATATCGTGCGTCTTTCAATCTATTTAGAGGTGTATTCTAGCAACTACTTCACAAATACTCACTGGTCTGCACTGCGCTGATTAATTATTTGGTATTGAGTAACTATAAAGTACTTTTATTTTGCTTCCCTTCGAATATGCTCCATATGTTGCCCGTCTCTGGTTCTAACTTTAAAATTGGGCTCATCGACCCCACAAAGGGTCGGTGTCGCCCATTTGCAAAACCACTGTTCTTACGGAACAAATTATGTTGTGTTTATCAATTGCATATTGACAGAAATTTGGTCACGAAGTTATAGAGGATGGCATCTCGAAACTATCCTAGAAGTTAACGAAATTGTGAAAGCTACAGTTTGCAGCTTCCCCTAAGATACACATTAACTAGAGAAGCGCTTTGTGCAGTCATACCTCTCCCAAGCGGGGCCATGTTAACGAAAATTTCAAATTGGTCCTGTAACCAAGATTTGCATTTTATTATCACCAAAATTGGTCATTTGTGCCTCCTGATAATTTTAACAGTTTTTCTAATTTTCATGAAGATCCATTCGTCCGTAACTTTTTGAATTACATTCTGACAAACATATAGTCAAAAAACACTAAAGGAAGAATCAATCACCAAAATGTGTCACGTGTGCCTTTCGACATTTCTAATAACACTGGTAAATTTCATTAAATTTTTTTCATAACTTTTTGGACTATGTTACTGACAATTTTGAAAAAAGATATAAATACAAACAGACTGACAAATCATCACAAAAACTTGGTAAATTGCTTATCGCAACAGTCCAAGCAATTCCCTCAAATTTCATGAAGATCCGTTCACAACTGTTTGAGTTGTGTGACCAAGAATAGCCAGGCAAACAAACCAATAAGTGGTTGAATGGAACTTTGTAACGATAATGTTGCATTATAATAAATATTCTGATGCCCATAGACATGTTGTCATGAGTCATATCATTTATTTTATTATTCAACTGTATCAACAGAAAAATGAATTCATGAAGCTGCTTTACGCAAAACATTTCTCAAAGTTAGAGCATAATGATGCTCCTCTTTCGATATTATTCTAACAAAAGTTCAAGAAATAGTCTTGAGACGTGCGAGCTCATGTGTTATATATTTTTCTTTAGCCAGTTGATTTTTCACGTTCCCTATCTTGACAATGATAAATGGAATGGGACCTGATCTGTGGTCATAACGAAAGAAAGGGGCTTTCAGCAGAAGCCCTATATTATAAATATCGCTTGCGAAGGCAAAGATCCGGTGTCTGTTCATGTTATTCACCAGGAATAAACAGAACATAAGAAGCAAAAATGTTGGCAATACATTATATTTGTCTTATACAGTGGAGTATATAATGAAATTCTTTTTATTGATTGACCGAAAACTAAAGAAGACAGTTCTCTTTAGAACTAGCCAATGGGAGCACGTTAACTTGGGAAGGTTGAGATGAAAGGGTCCGATGTTCAAAATTTGAAACTCTACTGGATGACATTAGAATCTGAGGGTTACGTAACGGAGGAGTGTCATCGATAGATTAGACAGTAGGCAATAGACGTACCCAAAGTCCCATAGAGCATCTGGGACTTACGCCCCGGCCCTCTATGAGCTAGTGGCAGCACTTAGAAGGGATTTCACCTTTATGGCGGTGCATTGATTAAGGAGTCTGGGTATATTTTACAATTATCCTCCACTCAAACTCAAGAATATCAGATCACTATTCTAGCAGATATTGATGCGCTGAACACAAACTGATAGGTACAACCAGGAAGCAAAGAGCGTAACGGGAGGACTCACGAGAAATTAGCACCAAAAAGTGACGTCATCGTCGACGAATCTATGGCTGAGCAGCCTAGGAGTATTTTAACTAATTTAACCAGAAAAATCGTCTTAAATTTCGAAATTATCTGTAGCGTCTTAGTAAATGAAGATAATACTACTACTACTAATTTAGCCATTATCTATAGAAAATGGCAGTGCATGCTGTTGGAAACTTTCACAGCACTAGCGCCGAATTTGTTCCGTTTCGGCGACCTGATCTAACTTCTTTTTCTTGTTTGAAACCTTATTTACGCTTCATATTCAGTTCACAGAGCTCTTCACAGAATATATATATATATATTTATTTACCAACAAATATAAGCACCATTATAGCCAATTCTGTACGCGAGAGAAACCACTGTAACAGTTAGCCTGTTGCTCGAACTTTCTGTACTTGGCGACAACATTTTTCGGTATTTTCCAGCTCAAGTAGCTGGCCAGTCATGAGGGGGAGATTGAATGAAATAAATCGAAAAAATTCGTTGATAGTTCCAAGAAAACAATATACGAACGCCTGAGGTCCCACACCTAAACACTTCAACTCGTCGATTGATGTAAATTTGCTACGTGCGATCACTGCTATGTTTCATTTCACTCCTATTGAGTCCTCCCGTTGCATTCTTTACTTCCTGGTTACAACAGTCGGAAAGGAGTCGTTTTCGAAATATTGATACATTAAGCTCACAATTACAACAATTCAAAGACTAGATTATGTGAGGGAATTTTCTAATAAAATTTGCACAGAGAACACTAAATCATCACAGAAATAACATTTTCTTTTTGGTAACATAGTACTAAAGCGAAAGTCTGTGCACAATGCACAAAATCAAACAACTGTTGCGCGGTCTAACGAAAGGAACATCGCCGTGCGTCGCTTGACTGCACGATGTTCACTGTTTACGTCGCAGACGAAAGAAAGCCTGACGCATAACTCCACAGACGAAAGAAAGCCAGACGCACAACTCCACAGACGAAAGAAAGCCAGACGCACTACTCCACAGACTGAAGAAAGCACAGACGCACAACTCCACAGAGGAAAGAAAGCACAATAACTGACGATTAATACCGATAAACCCATGATTATTATATCAATTGATGCATTAATTTCTAAGGTTAGGGGGGTAGGACTAGTTCTGCTAATGACATCGCAGCTTGGGTGAACATATTACAGACACAAAATGGCTCGCGGAAATGACTACCAATCCTAACTTGATTTTAAATTTAATTCCTTAGTATTTTTAAAACTACTTATTTCCGACGACTGCTACCTATAAATTCATGTTCAATGCATCAATCTCTATTAGATTAATGAGCTAAAATGTCTGGATTCAAGTGTGGAGTAATAAAAAAAAATTACCGGAGTCTCCAACTATAGCAACGTGCTATATTATTCCTCATAACAACTTAAAATAGAATTTTTTCAAGGAAGTAATGTACCGATCTACTATTCAGCAACTATACCGTATCAAACATAACACGTTGGCGATGAGCATCAGGAGTTTATTCTGCAGCGCCAATATTAAAATTCTAAATCCGTTGCTTTCTCTTCGAAACTATCATGATCATTCAGAAAATCGCGTATTGTACTAAAGTTTTCCTTGCTGTCTTCCTCATCCTCGCAGGGAGAATCTTAGGTGCATTCCCTACGGTGATCATCAAATACTTAGTCAACTAAACTCTACAGCCTTAAGTGCATTTGGTGCACATTTCTCGGTAAAATGCCGTACCACTTCGTCACTGTATCCATGGCAATAATCACCAACGTGCTGAGTTCTTCCGAGAGTTTCATTGCATAATAACTGATTGTAGAGTTCAACGTGGAATAAAATTTTAATGAAGACTTTAAAGTAATAGCAGAAGATACAATCAACTCTGTTGTGGTGATCATTTATTCAGTTTTTCTTCAGAAAGCAAGTTGCAAGAATTATACAGTAGATTAGGAATCTGAAAAATGCCGACGCTTCAACGCGTTTGAACGCTCATTATAGGTGCAAAAAAAGGAAAGGTTGAAAATGTTAGGTTTCTTCTGAAAATTATTAATAGCGTAAGAGCTGGGATAGCATAAGACATCTATTTAACGTGATTCAGCAAATTTGTGCTAGAGGGATTGTAAATTTTAGCTGTACCCTTTGCAATACGCATAATGAATAATTTATTTCCGACTGTTTTACCTTATCGAGAGTTACTGGTCACATCTCTCTCACTACAGTAAACCAATAAATGCTTTATCTTGTAGTTCATCGTATCGACAATATTTGTGCTCTACGTATCGCACAATTAAAAATTCAAGCCTGTACAGCGATCCGGTGCGTTCAATTATAAAGTTACCCTTCGTCATTACAATGAAAAACCAGTGTGTTAGTGCATGATCTTCCCTTACTGAAGTTTTGTTTAATAAACTTGAGCGTAGCGTCAGTTGTGTTTCTATAAGAGTTTCGTAAAGCCTTATGATATAAAATGCCATCCATTTTACATCATGGACGCCTGAGGTACTGATTTTCTTTGTCACAGCAGTTGTTGGTGCAGCTATTGAAGGATGTTGTTAATGAATAAATTTTATGATGCATATACTAGCGTCTTGTTTGTCCAGTGATGTACGAATTTTGAGGATTGTTCCAATGTTTCGATCAAATATATATTACTCCTACTACAATACCTTATTTCACACGTTAATTTATTGGTTTATTTTGCGGTCTCTAAATGTGCCTATCTGTGGTTTCTCTTTGCGATATTATTAATCTCTGATCATCCTTGTAGTTTCAAATATGTTGCTTTTTATTGATAAATTATTTAGTTGTGAGCCATTTAACATTGATGGTAGAACTCGGATGCTACAATTTTAGTTTTGATTATCTTCTATGCTTATTTTTGTTATTTTTTATAATTAATTCTTTTCGGTGTGAATTTTTCCTTCGATTTATAAATTATTTTTGAAGGGCACTCACCTCTGATGGTTTTATAAAGTTATATCACGTGAACAACACTGTATTATTTTCACCGAAAGTTAATCATCCGTTCCTCCTAACATACCCAACAATCCCTGTAAATTTCATGAAGATTCATCGAAAATTTTCTGAATCGTCTTGGTGACTGGAAGAAAAGAGATAAACCCTGATAAAACATAACCTCGTCGGCGGCGTTAAAGAAAAGGTGTCACTATTTAAATGATTGTGAAAAAAAGTCCCGTTTAAAAATGAAGAAGGGAAATTATCATTCATTACCTGGAAAGTAAAATCTTCTTTGTTATCATATATATGTCCGAACACTTCCTCAAACCAATATTAGACAAACTGATAGTGAAATTACATAAGCCACAGCGCACGCTGCTGCCCCAGCCGGCTGGTGCATCTGAGGAAAATGTTCTGAATTGCGTATGCAGCCGGTTAGTGATCAAATTATTTATTTTACTCAACGTACGGAATGAAAAGCTTTTTTCCCCAGAAAGAGAGTAAGCCTAGGTTTTGCTCTCGTATGGATAAAACACACACAGAATTCTCTAGGTGATGTGACGAAACTTTGGGAGCTAACTCTTTTGGTTGTGAGGTGCAGGGATGGCACATTTTGTAACAAGCATAATGCACGCAGGAGCTCTATTTAAAGTACCTTATAACCCAACCAGAAGCAGCGTGATTACAAGGTCTAAGAAATATGGTTATGTGTACTCTATTATTTTAGGAAAAAGAGCTTCCTTCCTTTGTCGTCGCTCCTTCCTTTGTGTCTGGTTGAAACACGTGGTTTCATTAAATAGGGTTTTTTCATATTGTGATTTAACAAGCCCAAAGTAAATAACCAGCCTGAATTTGTCATTAAAGTTAAACCCTCGCTGCTTATATGGTCAAAAATAAGATGTGAAGAAGCATTTTCCAGCACATTCCGTTCATAGCCTGGGCTTCAATCAACAAGCTAAAAATTAATCCTCTTCATAGAAACGATCATAACTTCCAATAAAGTCCCCTGCGAAGCTTCTGAAAAAGACGGAACAGATTAATAGCTTCATCTTAACTTGCTCCATCTGGCATTTTATTGCGGAATTCCGTTTGTTTTGGAAAGGCAAAATTGAAATCTCAGGCAAAATTGTCAATCAATCAACGAAATTTGCCGTTCAGAAAAATTCCGATTTTAGCTCTAAAGTTTAGATTGAAGCTGCCAGCGGGCAGAGAAGGTAATTACATAGGATAGTGCAAGCGATTGAGTCTTAAGTAATGAAAAAATATTTTGATATAAATGTGGATCTAAATGGACAATCCTACGATGTTTGAGTGAAAGGCTTGTTATTTTAGAATAGTGGCAAATATTAACTGAATATCAATACTTTAACGCTGATGAGCTAAGCAGCTCCGTACAGCATATTTTAAGCGCCCCCATGGACCTTCCGAGGATATCAAAGTATGCAATGTCCATGCGTGCTATAGGAATCAATATCTTTCAAATTGAGAGTCTAATAAATGGACGAATAATTCGATCGTAAATTTGTAAAGAAATGAGACACGCTGCTTCATTTGAACATTGAATTGATAAGGGGCAGCGGATTCGCAAATCTTTGAATTTATTTGGAATATTTTTAATTGTTTATTACTGATTTTTTTATTAACAATTGGATATCCCATTACTGTCAAACAAAAATTAATTATAGTAGTTCTTATAATGTCTGCTGGATGGTCCAATAATATCGAAATGGGATTTGTTACGGTTCACGGATATCTGATCTTCTAATAATAGTGACCTAGGACTGGCACTCTTGATTTATTTATTACATGCTTCTGTTAGTGGAACATTGAAATAACACTACATTATTTCGTGAAGAACGTTGTTCAGTTTTGCACGTGTAAGTCTCCAACATCAATAAAATACACAATTATACATAGCATACTAACCAAGAATCTAATGCTATAGCGACATTATTAATTATATTTTTGCTTTAAGTCATTTAAGAATTAATTTTACTCACTTTTCCATTTCATTTGAATAATATTTTTCCTTTGACTGAATTTTATTTGATGGAATGACTTCTGAATGATTAGGATAGATTTATATTTTTGGTTCATAGTTTGATTTGTAAACATTATTTAGTACAATGGAAGTGCGTTTAACAAAATCGACTAACTGAGTCTCTTAAGCAGTCGCAGTATTTTTTTTCTTTGTCAATATATCATCTGTAAGGCAATACTAGCATAATAAAATTTACACCTACTTTCAGCTGGATGATGATACTATGCGCAGGTAAATGCGATACAAGGGAATTCATATTTGGAGTCGGGTCCCCTTGAATCCCTGATCATTCTAAACTAATCTAAGGGGAGAGGATGTTGAGAGAAACTCTTTTTATTTCTCACCGTAAAACTCTGGCGATCAACATCATCTCTCGCCGGCCGCGTCCCTGGCAAATGAACGCTTTCGATGATGTCTTATTGTAATGACCGGTCTACACGTTCGTCTTTTCACCGTGTTCAGTCGTCCGCTCGTCAGGATGTGTCGCTGTGCCGTAGAAAGAGCAGAAAAGTGTACTTTTTTCCGAGTTTTCATTCACTGCAAATCTGAAGAGAAATCCGTAACTTGCCTAGTCAAGATATCCGAGGGAATAGATTGGAGGGTTATTAATTTAGTAACTTTATGTGGCAAGCATACCGTTGTGTTGACACCGACAATTAAGTGGATGAATGGACTCGTTTAAAACACTAACGTGTGGACAGGCATTTAGATGTAACTGTCAGGAATAAAACATCTATTTCTTGCATTCTAACCATGACTGCCAAGTCCTCAGGTCTCGTATGTTTCTGTCTGAAATAAATGCGACATCTTTCCTTGGTCTATGTTAAACTACACCATACTATATTATCTATATGATTTTGACGGTCTCTCCGTTAGTTATCAGTAAGTTTGTTAGTAAGTTATGTAAGTTAGTTACCTGGTGAATACGACCGTAACGCTTTGATCAGTATTAGATAGGGGAAAATTAAGGCCTTCATACGATCTGGGAAGGAATGAATATAAGAAAGAGTCAAGTGCAAATTTAAGCTTCTACTGTTCGCCGGTCTTAGGTAGAAGATTCACTGCCTGACTTGGAACATTTTTCACACTTTGTATACATGACAGGGGTCCGAGGGCATCGTAATTGAGGGACAATGATTTTATCTGTAGAATTTCCACAGGTTCCTTCAGTAATAAATAGGGGAAAATTTGGACGATTCTGCTCTGAGATATCACTGAAGAACAGTCTTTTTGTTCCGTTCAATTTCCACAGATACCAGCTAGTACTATTTCTTTCAGGGACTCGAAAAATCCTGTTTTAAACGAGCACGATTTCTTTGTTTTAAACCAATATAATTATCTGCGAAATAGCAGTTAGTAAATCTTGCAAAAAAAGAGAAATTTATTTACCGTAAGTTATTTCATAGCTTGAAGTTTCATAAACTATTTACCTGTTTTAAAAATTTTCTTTTTTTTCATATTCATATTTCATAACGTATTAATCTGACTTAATATATTTTGTAATGCGATGTTCAAATTCTTTAACCCTTTGTCGATATGATAAAACACCAGCTCCGAAGAAACAGCATCATTTTAGCGTTCAGTAATGAGCAAAACGAGCATAAAAGGGTTAAGCTTATAACCTTCTCGTTGTAGATACAGCCAACGAATTATATCATTCTTTCCTTCACTTTTTTCCAACATACATAGTGCACTCGTAGCCATTACGACCGACTCAATACACCAATACTATTGCCGTAGCGACGATCCGGTCATGCCAATTGGGAATCTATATGACCTGTAGGAGAATATTTCAGTGAGCAGAATGATCGACAAGGGAGTCGTGAGCTGGAAATATTCGTCAGTATTTTCGAGGAACGCGCAGTTGCATTCAAATCAGGATTTATCGACCCGGCAAATGTAATCCTTAGGCTGCCGGTCGGAACAACCCAAGCCTTTTTACCTGAATTGAAACAAGGCACTGATTCGAGCTCGGCTAGATAGAAGCTGGAGTTACCTAGATGGGGGAAGCAGGTGCGGAAACCAACAGGTCTTACTCCGATGCAAGTGCATTTTACAGTGCAGTGGTTTCTGCTACTCAGTCAGGGTTGGAGCGTCAGTTGAAGAAGGGGTGGTAGGAAAACTGGTGCATAAGCTTACATATTTTGTGATAACGCGAATGCTGTTAACAGGTATTTAGTAGAAATGAAGTATAATAAAGACTTTACACTCGCTAATCAAATAATTTTCTACAGAAACTAGAACGCCTCGTGGCGTAATACCAACACACGGGGTGGGGGTAAATTCAACGAAGTCATTTTTGATGGCCAGCTAATCCTAGTTTCTCATACGAATACTCTTTCCAACAAGGTTGGGGCACAGCTCCCTGGCAAGATCTCTTGATAACAACATAGGAAAAAATAGAACGCCTGGCGGCGTAAGACGTTCTGCCGCTGTGGATGTAAATTCAAGGCCGTCATTTTTGATGGACAGCTAGGCTTAATTTTTTAGCATGGGTCACATCTAGGTCAATTCACCAAACTCCCAACAAAAAATTATGAACATTGCTCAACTCCTTCGACCAGTTTTTGGGTGGACAGACAAATATGTATATTTGCAAATATATATAAACTCAAATCTTCAACGAAAACATTATCAATTCACTCACTTTGTTCGTGGGTGATAATTAATGTGTATTTTTCATTGAAAATACAACCATATTCATTATTAACAAATTCTTTATTTCACTTCATGAGTTTTTTAAATTTTTTCTTATCGTTTCCAGTGAAAATAGGTAATAATTCAACTATCTCGTGTACCGCTTTCGGCAACATTTGCTATCATGAGAGTTAAATAAATTATGGGGTTGAAAAAGGTCCGAACTCCACGACTTTGGGATATCCGTTATCCAGGTCATCCGCCAATCTCGTATGGTGGGTGAAGGGCTCTCAAAATGAATTGAAGACAGGCCCAATCCAGTGAGTAAATGTCTTCACTGAGCTGATTTTTTAGATTTGAGGTGAAGAACATCCCAAATTTTGCAGTTTGGCCCCTCTGCAGCCCCTGCTGGCCACTTGTTGGAAACACCAGTGCAAACATGAAAGTGTCCTCTGAACAACTCACGTTTGCGGATGAAACAAAACCAAAAAGGAGCAAATATGAGACAGCATTGAACCAGAAATATATCAGAGCGGAAGGCAAGGTGTATCATAATAGGAAGGGGAAGTTAAATAAAAGAAAAACGGATGATATGTGCAGGTTTGTACGGGTAGTCATTGTGTTGCTACCCATTCATTATTGCTGAAGTACAGGCTAGTACAGCGTACACATTGATGAGTATATGTATGTACTCCAATTATAATAATGGCTGTGTATTGGCTTTGGCCATAGAGTTACGAAAGTCCCATCTCCATGACTTTTTGGAGTTACGTACACCAAAGAATGGGCCTATGTTCGATTTGGTCGTCAAAGTCGATGTAAGCCAAGCCCACTTAATTGATTTGGCCTGTCCGGAAATGCAGACAGGAACTTCAGCTTCGCTACTTTGAACCGTGTAGCAGGTGCTGGAAGTAGAAGGGCTATGTTGAGCCGACTGGAATCTCCATAATGGCAATAGCTCATAGTTATAATGGCAATAGCTCATAGAGGGCCGGGGTGTGAGTTCCGGTGTCTGTTTGGGAATGTGCCTATTGGTTCGTCTATTGCCGCCTATCTAATCTAATCTAATACTACAGAATAAGATGAAGTTCATGGAAGTCTCGCAGGGAAGTGATTAAGAGTCAACGAGAGAAACTTGAATCTATACCAAGAAGTCACTGTACCAGTCTGAAGATTCGGACACGTCAAGCGTCAAAGGCTTAATTTCCCTGCCCAATCGAACGCGCTTTAGGTAATGCCAACCAATACGCTAATCTTACCAACTGCTGTTCTTAGATTTAATTCCATAGATCAGCCATAATTATTCACCAAATGACCGAGAATTCACTCTCTTTTAAAAAATAAAGCAGCGGAAAAGAGAAACTGTTGAATTCTACAAAGGTACAAAGGTTGGGAGCGGGAGGGGGTGGGGGAAGATAGCTGAAGTCCCTATTACACGGGCGGGCAATGTCTGGCGAGCAGCGGGCAGAATCTCGGAAAACATGGCCGCCGAACATTGAGGTGCTATTACACGAGACGGTGATATCTCGAGGGCACGTCGGTCGGGCAGCTCTAAGTTACATACTTTTCATCTGTATATGATTGAACTGGGAGCAAAATCTGTAAGTTTTAGAGTGCCGTAGCTATTTCAACAAATTTGAAACTATTTGCAACAATTTGAAAGGCTTAAATACAAATTAATTGGATGCTGGCCTCATAATGCCTGCAGTTCTGGAGGCAGAGTTCGCGCAGTGAGCAAACCTCTGGCAGCAGCGCATGTCTGCCGGGCAGCGGGCAAAGCCAAGCATTGGCAAAGCGGGCTGCCCGCCGGGCATTCCTCTTGTTTGCCGGGCAAAGTTTGCCCTTGTAATAGGGGCTTAACATCCAAATTATTTGTGTTAAGCCTTTCTAACTCTTTTATAATAGTTGTAGTAGCTATGACGCTCCAAAACTTGCAGATTTTATTCATTGTGTAATTATATTCATATGAAAAGTATTTAGCTAAGAGCTGCCCGTCTTACGTGACCATGAAATTGCTCTATCTCGTGCACTGGCGCCCGTTATTGGGCTTGCAGGTTCCCCGCGATTCTGCCCGCTGGTCGCCGAAGATTGCCCGCCCGTGTGTCGGGGCCATTGATTACTCGCCCAATAAGCGCCCACTGGCAGAGTTTGCAAGTAAAGCAGGCCTGTCATATCCTACGCAGAAACAACCTGGTAATTTAAAATAAAGTTCTCAGATTTCGCTGGAGTAATCAAAGTAGTCATATAATTTCGCTCGCTTAATTAGAAAAGGGCCCAACTCTGCATTATTTCAAGTGCTGTCATTAGGAGTATGTGACAGCCAGTATCCTTCTTGAGTTTGATGTGTAGTGGTGATTAGAATCTGTGAGTATAGATGTGACAGAACAGGTCAGTTCACGCTTCTCGGCGTCGGAGGAGCGAAATTTCAGTCACGGTTGCATTTTTGAGCTTCTTGATACTTGGCGTTAATTTAACTTACACTGATGACTGGAGTATGATCCGATTATTATACTGATAAGATTGTAGCCACTAGCTCCACGCTAGAATCACGACTAAGTGGTAGCACCAGAAGAGAAAATTTATTTTTCGTCGAAAATTATGTATTCTCTCATATTCAAATGATAAGCAAATAATAAGAACCAAATTCACGATTTTTCAATTTGAAATTTACGTTTTAATGTGTAGCAAGTACGCTTTGAAACGCGGTCATTCACTTTGTTACAAAAATAAAGAGAAATTAAGTAAAACACATACACGCAGCGTTCATTTCAAACATGTTTTTTATTATACTGGATTCGTAACTCAATATGATGTTCTATATTAGGCCTTTCTAAACAAATACGCCAGTGGCCTGGGCATGGAGCTGAAGCCAAGACCGACTCGCATTTGTTTCTCTATGATTTTATGATGCATCAATGTTTCTGTAGTTAAATCCAACATTTAATCAAACTGCAATTCACGAACTGCTTTTGAAGAAAGAGCCTTAAACTTTAACCCTTTTATAAATAAACCGGAGGGCCCGCACTGTCAAAAATGACAGCGAAGAACTTGTGGTTACCTTCTTCACGGCTTATCCAACTGGTAACCTAAAAATACCTGCAGATGAACACTGACGGCTTCACGACTGCTGAGCATCGCAACTTTCTCTCTTTCTCTCTCCCTCTGCCATTGAGAAAATTCATTTCTTATTGCAGGCCGCTCGGCAGCGCTCAAATTAATAATGTCGAATTTCGATTCGGTGTCACAGATACGGTGGACTATCTTAAAGGTAGGTCCCATAGCTTTGCTTAGCGAAAGTTGTTTCGTCGACCGTTGATTTCAAGTTGGAAGAATATTGCAACAAAATTATTTGTTTGAAGAAACTAAGGATCAAGATGTTGAAAATACTAATGGAAGCTTCAGATATCTTCCGTTGTTCGATATCAACTTCGGCCATGCAAGAAGTGCATTGAGATATTCAGACATATGGTCGCCCTACATTTTGCCAGAGGTTCGATGTATGAAAAAGGCAATACATGTACAAACTAGAGCACTCTGAGAGGGCATACCTCCGCCAGTCAAGGCAGCGGTAACGAAAAATTCAAATCGGATCTGAAACAATGATTTTCTTTGTATCAACACCAAAATCTGATTACTTGTGCGTTTTAATAATGTTAACAGTGTCCATAATTTTCTTGGAGATCCGTTCATAACTTTTTGAGTTATGCTGCTAACAAATATTTTAACAAACATAAGTCAAACACACAAACGGATCTACCAATCATCACCAAAATTTAATCGATTCTATCTTTAACATTACTAACAATNNNAGTAATTGCGCTAACAAACATTAGTCAAACACACAAACGGACCTACTGATCATCACCAAAATTTTATCAATCATGTCGTTTAACATTACTAACAATTCCTGAAAATTTCATAGAGATCCATCCATATTTTTTTATTTATTGAACAAACAAACATAGAATCAAGCACAGCGACAAATGAATGAACAAACAGATCAGTACAAAATTTGATTATTTACTCTCTGTAATTAACCCAGCAACGCATGCAAATTTCATGAAAATCCGTCCATTACTTTTCAAGTTAGGGCACTAATAAAAAATAGGCAGACAAACAAACGGATTTACAGATCTTCACCAAAAGTTAATCATCTGTTCCTTTTAACATACCTAACAATCCCTGTAAATTTCGTCAAAATCGGTCCATAACATTTCGAGTTATCTTGACGAGAAACAGACAGACAGAATAACAGACAGACAGACAAAGGCGACGAAAACATAACCTCCTTGGCGGAAGTAACCAGACGAAACCATCGTTATCTTCATTATTTGAATTTAAACTGTCGCTGATTAAGATAAGTTCACCATCATCTGCAACCTTATCAATTTTCTACCAATGACCATTGAAGTTTGACAGCATGACCATGGACAACCTCCAGCCTGGGCTAATTTCCGCCTATCTGTTTAGTTAAAGCGTCACAGAAAATGGATAAATAAACAAACAGATAAGCATATTAACAGACAAACAGATTAATACACGTCGGTCTTTATTATAATGCAGATATTTAGCGAATGGTGCTTACTCTCTGATTACTTGAGCTTAGAGCCTCTAACTAAGCAGGTGGATACTTTAGCTTCAAGTAAAGACGGTACAAAAGTAAAGCCAACGCACAGAGCTCGTTTTGCCAGCCGCTCTATTGCACGGCAATTAATAAGCTCCAGTCGTAAGTAGCCAAAGAAAGGAGCAGTTCATTCTTCTGCCCCGATTGTATTTACCCGAGAAATCGTTCTCGAGTAACTGCTGTTAATCCCACCAGCACCTAATCTGTGGGTAGAGTGGCTCAAACTAAGAGCATACTAC
>LQNS02020120.1:16556818-16588943 GCA_001587735.2 Parhyale hawaiensis | reverse complement strand
ATGGGGCATGGATTAGCTCTTTAGTTCGATTGTATCTGTGATACGCACGTGGAACCTGCCCTTTGGTTGCAAGAACGGGCACGATAATTTAAAAGTTGCTCTGGAAAATACAACTGGAATACGTAACATATAAATCGGATTTGCTTTCAGACTGCGTGTTGAATATTCATTAGATAAGCATAGAATCTGTGGACACTGAGCCGTATGGGCAGCTCCTTGACGGGCAGGAGAGGACGGCCGAACAGCGTGTGGTTTATGACCGGCTAAATAACGCCTCCCTTAGTGCGAAAGTGAAGACGATCGTGATTATTATTATATTCAGAAGTTTAAGTCTCCGTTTCCACAACAAAGGCGATGTCACAGAGGAAGAATGAAGGAACACGTAGTGTGACGATAGACACGTGGAACCCATGCACGAGTGTGTTCCCACACAGGATCAACGCGCATGGGAACAGCAAGTCGAGAAAGAGGAGGAAGAACAGATGGACGAAAGATCAGTAGGAATAAAAGGTGGGACGGAAGCAAAGTGGGCACGAAAGACAGACAAAACGATCGTGATGACGACCCAACGGGTCACGGGTCGTCTAGTCAACAACTAAAACTTTCTCCTACTTTCATAATGTTTAAGGATGCATTTCTTCAGACCCATTTCTTAATTAGGGCTAAAATATTAATCTTGGAAATTTGTAGTGAGCTGCTGCTATGCTGGGGCCGGCACCTTTCAAAACACGACAGAATAAGATCTTTTTTCTGCAGTGTCGTTTTGAAGACATTGGCGCTGTGGAGAAAGTGCGGTCACTAACTAAATGCGCGATAAGGAAATCACGCTTATAAACATGTAGCGGTCTTGAAGGAATACCTGTAGAAGAAGGAACTAGAATGCCTCATTGCGTGAGACCATCACCCGCGGTGGGAGCAAATTTCATCACCGTTATTTTTTATGGTAAGCTAATGCTAGTTCTCTGGCATGGGTCACATCGAGGACAGCCCACGGCTTCACTGCAAAAAATCATGAAGATAGCCCAACTCCTTCCACCTGGTTTTGGGTAGGGAGCAAATTTCATTGTCGTCATTATTTATGGCCATCTAATCCTATTTTTAGTTCTTTTTGCATTGAGGACAGCCCAGAAGACTACCTGCAAAAAATCATTAACCTAGATCAACTCCTTCTACCTGTTTTTGCGTGGAGAATAAATACCATCGCCGTCATATTTTATGGCCAGCTATTCTCAATTTTTTGGCATGCATCAAGAACAACCCACCAAACACCCTGCAAAAAAATGATGAACATTGCTCAACTCCTTCGACCACTTATTGGGTGGACAGACAAATGTACAAATACAAATATGTATACAAATATCTATTTATATTATACGAAAACTCTGTGAACCGGTCTTGTTTGTCTTGTTTATTTGTGTCTTGTTTGACACATTTTCTTCACTTTTAAACCAGAAGAAATTCGAGGTATTTGGAGGGTTGGCAGTCGCATTCTTTCCATGGATTAGCCCCTGAGCTGGGCCTCAAGAACAGGCATGATCAATTCAGCGGTTCCATGGGCAATACAACTCAAATACGTAACATAGAATAATTTGACTTTGCTTATAACCTGGGTGTTGAATATTCGTTAGAGAAGCAAAGAATCTGTTGATATAGTGAACCGAGCGGGCAGCTCCTTGACGGGCAGAAGAGGACGGCCGTATAGTGGGTGTTCTATGCACAGGTAAATAACACCTGCTTTTTTTGCGAAAGCGAAGACGATCGTGATGATGACACAACGGGTCACGGGTCGTCTAGTATATACCTAAATCTTCAACGAAAACATTATCACCTCTCTCACTTTGTTCACGGGTGATGAACACCCGTGTGGTTTGTCCCTTCCGTGGCCCTATACACGGAAGCAGATATGAGTACAATGGCGGTAGCTCTCCTCACGGTACAGCATGGAATATGTAGTGGACTTACTTAACTCTGCAAACTAATATTTTCAGCAGCAACGTCCCCCGCAGAAAAGTCATTCAGCAAACTCTGGTGGCGCGGCGCCCCAAGAAAGTCTGACAAGGTTAGAGTTTACCAGAATTTGAGGGGGGGGGGGACTTCTGCAAACTTACGAACTTTTGGTATTTTGATTACGTATGAAACGAGAGACAGAGGACTATTCGTTGTAAACTAATCTACTCAGCGAAAAAGAAAACAGTGAAAGTTCGAAAATTTGAGCATTTCTTCCATATTGACAATGTCTTTATTTTTTGCTACTTTGGCAATTTTGTCAATTATGACGGCATATTGGGTTATTAATGACTGGTGCACGTGTACGATAAATGACGGCAGTAAGTTAGCCCTTCAGGAAAACCCCCTCTGGCTTCCTCATTTTCCCCTATCTAATACTGAAGAAAAAGATTCCAAGGTACTCAACTTTTTTTCGCCTTTTGAAATCTAAATTTTCTCCTATCTTATTAGTTGTATTTTTCCCTTATCTAATACTGAAGAAAAAGATTGCAAGGTACCCCACTTTTTTTTTCGCCGAAAAAAAAATTGCAAGGTAACCCACTTTTTTTTACATTTTGAAATCTGAATTTTCACCTATCTTATTCCCATAGAGCGTGACAGGAAAGATATAAATATATAAGTAAATAAATAAAAACACGACGTGAATTATTATATAGTAGATTGTAATTATGGCAACGTACGTGAGTAACATTCGAGCGTGACAGAAATTATAAATAAACAGTTGTATCAGTTGTATGAATAAGACGAGGAGAACACTATTCACCACAGTGCAAGCCTTGAGAACTCGGAGCTTGCGCCTGCCCCTTTATATAAACTTCAAGATTCACAGTGTCAATCCTCGAATAGTGTTCATAGTTTCATTGGGCCCTTCCTGCAAAATTCTTTGCAGCCACTGCAGCATATTGACACCAGCCTGAGTAACAAATGGGTGCCGATGTACCTTCCAAGTAGGCATTTCTATCAGCAGGGTACACTAGCATCCAAATTATAATAAATGCTTGGACGAGGAAGCGGCGCTTGAGGTGCAGCTGGAAACCACTAGTGCGGTAATCTAGAAAACTTTGGGAACAACTGCACTGGAAGTACTCTTTCCTTCTTTCTTATACATCTCTGCCTCAGACGAGAAAATGAGGTTATTTAGATTCGGAAAGACAATAAATTGCCTTAGATTCCCATTATGCTCAACTCTGTGAATGGCGTATTATCAAATCCATCGAATTTGTGTGACTAAAAATTTTACAAGTCACTTCCTTGTAATCAAAAAATGGTGCGTCTTTGGGAATGGAGAAAATTGCATGGTTGAAGAATATGGCATCGTTCAATATGCAAAAGAAATGCATCTTTCCAATTGGATCATATCGCATCATGTGGAGTATTAAACACTGCATACCTAAAATTTGAACATATTACTTAAGTAAGGTGAGAAAGGCCGCAACATTGAAGTATGAAATAAGCATATAGTGCTTCACTAAAAATGGCACTCATGAAAAGTTATGAAATTACACTTCATCCTAGAGGGAATAGTGAATCATATCTGTAAATATCAAAAACTGAACTGATAATATGGTGCAAATCGAAAAATTTGATGATATTGTACTACCGAAATGATGAAATCATAAATATTGAAACATATTGCACCCGTGAAACTGGCAAATTTTGTTTTTTTCTTATATGTATTAACGCTGTCGCAAAATAATAATAATGATAAAAACAGCATTACCAAGAATTGTAACATGTTTTATCGTTACAGTCTTAGTACGTCATCTACTTAATGAAAACCAGAAATATTTGATTCGCCTAAACAGGAAAATGCTGCATTGGTGTAATTTGGTATTTTGAGAATATTGCTCATGGCTATTTGTAAAGGAAATCTACAAATTTTTCCCTTCCCTGTCAGCTGCTAATAACTTGGAAACTGTTTCATCACAGCGAAATTATAAGGAATTTGAGGAGCACTCCAGGAGCGCCGATCTCCACCAAGCAACACAATTTTAACAAAATACGAATAGTGCAAATTTCAGAATTTCTTTCGGCTTATCATAAAAACTGATATATTATTAATAATATTATTGTTCTCATGGGGATTTCACTACTCAAATTAGATCGGTTCAGCGATGTTCAGCTCCACACTCCGGCGCCTGGCCACATCCCGCGACCTAAGGCTCAGAGCACTTTTCGAATGATGATTAGTATTATTATATTGTTATTACTATTATCATTAGATCATTCCACACTGGAGACGTAGGAACGGAGAAGATTCCTTGAGGTTGATAAACCCCCACGCAATCAGCCCAGAGAGAATCATACTATTATTAAGTTCCTCATAACATTTCTGACAGGTCATGTAAATTTTGCGTGATTCGTCTGTTACTTTTCAAGTTATATTGCTAACAGACAGAAAAAGTGACAGACAGACAAACAAGTAAATGATCGGTTTTCACGACTGCGGCTCCTGAGTCCCATCTGCGACTGCTTGACAGAGTGATGTCAGGTGCGATAGTTTGCGCACTGGGCTCATTAATCATTGTAATATTGAAGCCGGCGCAGGGTTGCCCCTTATTGTTGTTTTATAAAATTTTTCACAACGATAAGCACATCCTCTTGGGCCCTCGGTGCCAGTCCCCCTTGTGCCCCAGAGGAGCACTCGTCCAGTTCTTGCACTTTCAGGAGTTTGCAGCAGCTGCCTCGGGCGCGCACTACGCAGTACCAGCGGTCATTTATGTAGCAATGTGATGAGCTGTGGGACGGGTTCTATGGTACTTTTTTTTGTTTATGGGATTTAGAGTCTTTTCAGCCTAGAGTTAGACGTTTCTGAAGCTTTGATTAATTGTAGTATGCCCTTTCTTGTCCTTTACTTTTTATTTCTTACTTTCATGTCCTGTTTCCAGTACTGGGTAGCATGGGGATCTTGTGCTTTTGGGCCCCTAAGCGACTTCTCGCTCGCGTTAAATAATAAAAGAATTTTCTTTATTACTGACGTTAAGGGAGCATGTGTGTTGTCAGGGGAGAGTCTAATAAGCGACTGAACCAAGGTAGGAGGAGGACCTGGACGACGGCTCCTGTACAGTCAGCGAATGTGAGTTAAATAGGGACCGTGTACAGCGGTTCAGCCGAGGTCATAAGGTAAAGGTTAAATCTAGTTCTGTGTATGTGGAGGGACTCTAACGTTGTGAGTTCGATTGGATTAGAGGAGTCGATAATGGAAAAGTCATTCTTGCTGATGGGGTGGTTTTTTTACTTAGCATGTGGGCGGAGGGTTGAATGAGAGGGTTTACCAAGTGGTAAACCAGTTTTGCTAGACACACCTAAATGTTGGTCAATACGGGCTTTGAACTATTGTCCAGTGCTACCGATGTAATGGGTGCTGCAGGCTCTGCAATTGTAATGATAAACACTCGACAAAAGTGGTGTGGGAGGTTTGTCTTTAAATTTAAAAAGGGACCCTATGGTAAATTTGTTTTTGTATGAAAATTGAAGTTTACGTGTGGATAGGCTTCAGAGAGGAACGTCTTCATAGTGTTTACTGCACTAACAGAGGCTTTGTTGTAGTATGGAAGTGAGTGAAAGAAATTTAGTTTACATACAGAGGGTTTGCGAATGCTGCGTTCAACTTGTCTAGAAGCAGTTTGCAGTGGTGATTCAGGAAATGATGCGTGTAACCGTTATTTTTAAATAATGTTCGGAGAAAGTCACCTTCATTTCAAATGCAAAGTAGGGGGAAGACAAATGGTATGGTGGAAATAGTAAAGTTTCTATTGCATAATTTTGCATTGATTGTAGCAGTGACTAAAAAAAACTTGTCCCGAGGCCTGAGAATGTGGGTTTTCTATAAACTCCAGTGGTCAGTGTTGAGTCTTGGTTGGTTACTAAAACATCTAGAAAAGCTAAAAAAATTATTTAATTGATTTTCGGCATTGAAATTGATATTTGGATATTTACCATTCAAATATTGCAGAAATAGATCAGAATCAGCTTGATCGTTGAATATGAGGATAGTGTCAGCTACATACCAATTATAGTGGATCGGTTTGAAGTCATGTGGGCAGTCGCTAAGCCAAAGAGTTCATGATGGCATAGAAAGATATTTGCCAGCGAGGGACCAAGCGGGGAGCCCATGGGAACTCCATTTCTTAAACTTCTACAGTCTATCGTTAAACATGAAGAAGGAGTCTTCGATGGCAAGGCTAAGGAAAGTTCTGAAGGTAGGTTTGACCATGTTGTGGAATAGGTCCGTGTCATTGAAGACTTTGTTACAGATGATATCTATGGTTTCATCTACGGGGATGTTGGTGAAAAGAGAAGTGATGTCAAAGCTGGCTAAGTAGGCACAGGGAGGCAATTGGAGATTTTTGATTCTATCGCGAAAGTTATATGAATTGCATAAAGTATATTGAATTGTTGTTAAAGGTTCAAGTAATGGGACGAGGAACTTAGCAACAGGGTTGGACGGTGTTTTATATTCGTAAGGGGGTATTTTCTTTGTGCACCTTTGGAAGCCTGTACATAAATCCGAGGGGAGCACCTGAACTGTAAAGTGAACGGTAGATCAAATCAGTAATGATGCTTTGGTCTAATCTCTGGATTTTGTCTATGAATTTAAGCGTAAGTTTAAAGGGATCGGTATGCAAGTCGTAAACAGTACACTTTGCTGTATCAGCCAGAATTGCATTCATTTCTTCATGGTACTGTATTTTAACTACAACGGCAACACCTCTCCATTTATCGGGTTTGCACACAGCAACGGAATTTTCTTTGTGGAAATTAGATAATAAAGACATATCGGACCTTGAAAAAATAAGAGAAAACTCATTATGTTTGCTGTCCGTGGTGTAAATGCTCTTACAAGTTTATTTTATTTCACTTTTACTTCAGATAATGTGAAATTGGGGTGCAGTGGTTGCGATTTCAGTCTGTTGGCTCAGCCTTCAAAACCTATGAAATGTTTGTAATAATCCGGTTTAAATATGGGTAGACAGAATTCTAAGCTAAAGGACAATAGAAATTCAAGGCGTAGTTGCAGGATTGTGTTAGAGTAGTTAAAAATTACATTGTCTGGATTGCACGCGGTTAAGATGCTCCTAATGCATTTTACTTTCTGTTGTGAACGGACATTTATTTTATTGTTAGTATTATTGTTACTTCTAGTAATTTTCCTGCTGGAAGGTCATAAATTGTATGAGAACCCATGTGGATTCTACCCACGCTAAGTGGCCAGCACGATACTATTCTGACAGGAAAACAAAACACAAAGCATCAGTAACTCCACACGCACGGCTGTCTTAACAAGAATTCGCTCAGTCACGCAACGCAGGGCCAACTGAGAATATATTTGAACAGTTAAATATGAAGATTTATTCCAGGAATGCCTATATAATAAAAAGCTTCGTGTATTTATTTATTTATTTCGTGTCCGCTCTTGAGGAAACAGATAGGCGAAAAATAAGCCAGATTGTAGATTTTGTAATTAAGTTACGTTTTCAGAGAGATCGATGACAAGGATACAGAAGATGGCGAAAGTGCGATCCTTATCACTTTATCTGAAGACACTTCTTGAAATCGGAACAATATGTATGCGGCTTCTGCAGTCTAACCTTATGAATTTTTCTCTCAGGTCACGATGCGAAGGATAAATTTGGCAAATAATCAACAAAGCACTCACGAATATCTGATTTTTCACGTGCACTAGACGATTATTAATTTTTCTTCTAGCTTACTGCCCTCTCTGACGGAGCAGATTCCTTCAAAGGCCAAAATTTCAGCACTTCAATGAAGAAGATATCATCTAAGACAGTATCATGTCTACGGTGCACTCACATTGCATATAAGCTGACTGGAGTTTCATTCAAGCTTATATATTGCAGTGTTTTACTCAAGATTTCACTACTGCCTCTCACAATGTAAGACGCACGTCTAATTAAAAAAGGGGATAGTAAAATTAAAAGATGAACAAGATTAATACTGTCTCAAGAATGAAGACGTGCTACCAATGAGTGAGATGAAGCGGCTCTACGAAATAGGGTGAAAAAAGACTTAAATCATGGAGAAAGGTTACAGAAGGAAAAAGGGCTGCTGTTATAAACGTCAGTGGAAAGAATGTGGAAACGGCAAGTCAGAGTTAAGAGGACCTAAGAATGAGAGCCCGACAGAGACTCAATGGAGAAAATTGAGAAATAGGGCACAGAAGAGAAAATTCCGCACCGGCCTATATTAAGCAAGAATATCGATTATTGCGTGATTTTTTTCAAGCACGGGCTCACTAATCTACAGAATAATAAACAAGTGGGTATTTTTGCACAGAGGAATGTTCAAGATTCTTCTAAATATTGGTAGAAAATTCTCGAAAAATCGTAGAAAGCTGTTAAGAGCTATTAAACGTATACTACAGTATAGTAGAGGCCCAGCATCAAAATGCAAAATTTTGATATCCCATATTTTTAATTTTATTTATTGTTATTTATCTACTTATTTTACTTTTAATCTTCCTAGTCCCACTGCAATCTTTCCATAGAGAATGAAAGGGCTATGCTATGTAGTGAAGTCGACATTGTCTCCCAATAAATGGTGAGCTTTATATCCAGGATTCTCGATGATGATGTCATATAACTCGGAAGTTTTTTCATCAGGTGAAAAGTTGTTCTGTTCAAAGAAAATCCCAAATTGGGGAAAATTATTTACTGCCAAGATATCGTTGTGTTCGTTACTCGCCTGCTGACCGCTAAAGAATATCTTACCACTTGCTTCGTTAGTTACGCAGTCAAGTAGAATATCTGCGTGAACTCAGGGCAGCTGAAGCATGGATGAAGGTAACTTCAAAAGAGAGTACGAATCACGATGCAAGAGAGTGCTTAGAGAAGCATTGACAGGACTTCAAGGTTCGTAAAGAAGAATTGCATACAGATATATGTACGGTCACCGTCATCTGCAGCCTGGCCTATTTTCTACCTATCAGTTTTCAATGAAGCAAACAAACATATGTTTCGATGTTTGGAAAAAGTGATAAAAATCAGATTGCATAACCGTGCTAAGAGAAGCTAAAAATTTCTTCATTCTTTTAACTCAAATAAACGGTTCAAACCAAATAAAAAAACATGGTTTAAACTGTCGTAAAAAGGTTAGAATCTGAGAGCTCATTTGAAGTAAAGTAATTTTAATTATAAAATTCAATGTAACTATATCAAATGGCCAACTCTCATGCCTGTCTGATGGCAACCTCAACGATTCCGGAAGTGGTTTAGGAACGCGCAAAGTGTGCCGAAGTGACACGCACGTTGTGCCGCCGTCCGGACNCAAAAGCGGGCAACTTTTTCGTAACCCCGCTTATCGAATCTAAAACCCATCTTATACAAGCTTTGAAGATAAGCATGCAGAATGGTTGTTGTTTATCTTTTGATTTACTTTTAATTGTTCTTGAAAAATGTTTTTGCCACAAAACCAACTAAAAATACATATTTTTTATTCAACTTTTTTTGGTTCTTATTCATAAACATTGCAAAATAAATACTTTTAGTTCTAGAAAGTATCAAGTTTTAGTCACACAACTGAAAGAATGAGCTAATGTGTTTCTTTTCATGAATCCGTTTGACTGTTAAGACAGTTCGGGTCAACTATTGCTAATGTCTACAAAGAACCTAAAACTTAATTAATTTTGAGTTATTTCATTTCAGAGATCCATGCCTAATTATATTCTGGTGAGCTAGAAGCTACTGAAAACTGGAAGTAGTATATACCTAGTTGTTATTAGATAGCTAGTGAGCTCACGAGATGGATGTAGGCATATAGTTATTTCACTTTCTTCAGTTCATTACTCAGCTGTTAATTCGCTAGTAGCTATCTTTGTATTTTGAAGTGTTTCTGAGTTTTCAAAGGATTTTATAGCTATTTCGTTTTCTTTACTTCATCGCTCTGTTACCAGTTAGCTAGTAGCTTGCTTTTTCTGTCAAGTTGTATTTGTAATTTGAAGTGTTTTAAAGTTTTCAAATGGTTTTAATTTGTAATTATTAATCGTAGCATCTCTGCAGTTTGCATGTTAAATGTAGCCATAGCAAATACAGGTACTCTGTTAACTGGTTTTTCGTAACCCCTTTATCTTAAAATCATTTTTCTAGAATAGGAAGTTGGAATGAAGTTACTAAGAATATATTTCTCATTTCTTCATTTATCTTCTGCTTAATATTTTTGTAGCAGAAGCTGTTAGCCGAAAAAGCTTTGCTGCGGGAAAGAAGGGAAATTCTGTAGCTGTGCCGCAGCTAAGGGATACCTCATTCGTTAGATGATGAACTGGTAAAAAACTCCCATTAATCGTTGAGAAAACGAATGTCTCCCGTGCATTATTGATAGGGAAGAGGAGAGGCCAACAAGCAAGCAAACAACCAACCAACGAACAGTGTGATTTTGAACTGATGGGTTTCTCCTCGCATACCATCTGCCGGATTTGTAAAGGTTGGGTAGGCCAGTTTCTGTTAACTGACATGGCCAATAATTTGGTGAAGCGCAATGCAACACGATACATGTTTTCCAAGTTATTTATTTACCAGCCGGCTCCCGTGTGAAATTTTCTAATCGGTAGAACATTGCTGTACGCACACACTCTCGTTTCGAAGTTTATGCACGAATACTAAGAAATCTTCATTCGGTGTAACGAAGTGCTGCAGCCAAACATTTTTTTTTGTACCGAAAGCAAAAAAAAAGTTTTCACGATAAGTAGGGTACACTTAGAGAATCGCTCTATAGTCTAGTTAATGTAGACAATAACTCAACTAGAAGGCTGAAAGCTGAAAAAATCAGCTTTATGAGGGCTGTTATAATTAGTACAGGTTTTCTACCCTCTCTTCAAACCAAAGTTCTCCATATGATTGTTTTGGTTAATGAACTACTGCTCTAGAGCTCTTTCTGTATTATTATGTACTATACAGTCTGACCATTTTATCAAGGCAGTTTAGTTTTGGTAACATTCCTCGATAGCGGTGACAATTCTGTGAGGTCCCTATACACAGGAAGTGGGCGGGGCTAAGTCATGGGCCGGGCAAATTCTCAGAAATATTCATAGAATTGACACATCGATAGAGAAATTTGACCACGGCCGAACTGCCTTGATAAAATGGTCAGCCTATAACTATTATTGTGCCCGTGTAGTATGTACTAATGTTGTCTGCCTGAGAGTCTGAGATAATAATGGCGTCATCAATTGGAGTCGACATTAAGCATTCATGATTTGACTTAGTCGGAACTTCGGTCGAATGTGCTGACTTATTCAGTCGGGTTTCAGGCGTTAACCCACGGTTGATTTACCCTTGAAACATCCGAAAACTCAAACTTCTTTCGTAAAATGGCATTTCCATTCGTATCAAGCGTTCTTGAGTTGCTTTTATCACTCGCAACATAATGGAGAGCTTTGGAGCCTACATATAACTGCCTGAAGTTATGGACAAGTGGAGTCTAATGGATTTGGCTTAGATTGACTTCAAAAGAAGCCTTGGCTGATGAAATATAGATCACATTCTGTTGGGCAACGAAATTATTCCTTCGAGGCTAGACTTGTCCAAAACTTTAGGCTGGTGCTTCGGCTTCGACCTGCTGAATTTAGTATCAGTCATCGATCTTTAATCGGTTGCCCCAGAGACTACCATAACCTCAATCTTGCTCCGTAAAATGGAGTTTTCAGTCTGCTCAACATGACTGCGCTGCTCCTAACATTAGTCACGCGATGCAAGCTAGGGGACGCGGCCAAAGTTACTGTTCGAGGTCCCAGAGAAGTCAAGGGCCAAAGGCTTAATTTTTAGCGCCCAATCGAACGTGCCCGCGTCTTCGAGGTTTCACTTATCCGAAGCTTCAGCCAAGTGCGCTGACTTCGACTCGATGATTCGAGTTACGGGCTTCAGCCCTTAATCGATTATCTGGGAGACTTTCAAGAACAAATCTTACTTGCACAATGGAGTTAGCAGTTGACTCAACGCAATCAAACTGCTGCTAACACCTGCAACACAAACTGCACCTATTCTAGTGGAACCGAGCCTATCCTAACCTATTCCAAACTAACCTAGCCTAACATGCAGACCTACTCTCAATTAGGCCACGTAGTTTATCGAAAACGCTATAGCTTATACGACTATACGCAGAAGGGAGGTGGATTTCCAGCAAGAGGTGCTCGCACTTTCTAGGGGTGCCAGAAGACTTTTTAGGGGGTGCTAAATCATGTTGTATTTCTGTGTCATTCAAGACTTACCATAAATTCGCTGAACAAAAAATTTCTATAAATTTTACTTGCCCTCCACAAAGAGTTATAGGGGTTGCGAGAACATGTTGAAAGTTCTCCACTGCAATCGAGCTTCAGGCAGTAGTTAATGACGTAGCACCGCACGCCCACATCGCATCACCCCGCCGAGCAGCAAAAAACGTCTAAAAATATCAATCTTCTTTCATGCTTCATTAATGTTAATTTTTCCCTACTTTTGCTTTGTCTTCCTCTCAGACGTTTTCTAGAACTAACGAGCTGTACAACCAAAGATATGATGTAGTAGCAGTATTTCATTATCTGCCACAGTACTTATAAATAATTCTCGCTGCGAAAGCAGTAGTGATGCTGCAGGCAAACAATATTTTTTTTTAATTTGCTTCATATAGCAGTCTGAGCCTGCAGTTAAGTGTTAATTATTTACAGAAATTATTATTACAAATTCTTGTACAATATTCTCGTAGCTGAGTTCTGTTGTTAGTAGCCTGACTCGCCATAGCAGATTCTGGTAGTCGGCTACATGGCCGTATATTATATACCTGAAAAAACATACTCCCATTATATTTATCAGCATAGATTTTGTGGTCCTGTAATCTCTTAAAATTTATGTTTATTTTTAGCTGTAATTTTTCTCCAGCGTGGGGAAGACAATGACTACGGTCTGCAAAGGAGAAAATGGCAGCGTCCTCTTTGTTCAATGCTTCAAATCGAAAATCAACTGGGCAAGTGCACTGCCTATTCAATAGCAAGAATGTGGCAGTGTACACTAGGGTTTATGACTCAAGTAATTATTTTTCTAACGATGTATTCTCGCTGACGTATGATTAATTCTTAGTTCTTGTAAAATACAATTCAAAAACATGAGAGAGGTATCAAATTAACGTGAAACTGATGGAAAAAGATGCGTGCTTATCATTATTAAAAGGTATAGTATTTCTTATCGATCTTATCATAGAAGATTCAAGTCAGTATTTCGCAAATAAGAAGTTGACAAAATATGAAGGATGAATCAAAGTCGTGTGACGCCAATAAAGAGTTTTGTACTTAGTTTTCCAAAAGGTCAGTTTTAGGTAAGCCAAATCATGATCGAATCAATCAGTAATAGCACCAATATGGAATGATATCAGACTATTGCAGCTGTTTTTAATAGTCTTCTCCTTGTTCGTCATCATCGGCCACTGTGTCGAGGCCGACCTCTTCGTAATCCTTCTCGAGGGCAGCAAGATCCTCACGGGCTTCGGAGAACTCGCCTTCCTCCATACCTTCACCGACGTACCAATGGACGAAAGCGCGCTTGGCGTACATGAGATCGAACTTATGGTCGAGACGAGCCCAGGCCTCAGCGATAGCGGTGGTGTTGGACAACATGCACACGGCGCGGGACACCTTGGCGAGATCACCGTTGGGCACCACGGTGGGTGGCTGGTAGTTGATGCCAACCTTGAAACCGGTGGGACACCAGTCGACGAACTGGATGGAACGCTTGGTCTTGATGGAAGCGATTGCGGCGTTCACATCCTTGGGGACCACATCACCTCTGTACAGCAGGCAACAGGCCATGTACTTTCCGTGGCGAGGATCGCACTTGACCATCTGGTTAGCGGGCTCGAAGCAAGCGTTGGTGATTTCTCCAACAGAGATCTGCTCATGGTAAGCCTTCTCGGCGGAGATGACTGGGGCGTAAGTGACTAGAGGGAAGTGGATACGGGGGTATGGCACCAAGTTAGTCTGGAATTCAGTCAAGTCAACATTAAGAGCACCATCGAATCGGAGGGAGGCGGTGATGGAAGACACGATCTGGCCGATGAGTCTGTTCAAGTTGGAGTAGGTGGGTCGCTCAATATCCAAATTACGGCGGCAGATGTCATAGATAGCCTCGTTGTCAACCATGAAAGCGCAGTCGGAGTGCTCGAGAGTGGTATGGGTGGTCAGGATGGAGTTGTAGGGCTCAACAACAGCGGTGGCGACCTGGGGAGCGGGGTAGATGGCAAATTCAAGTTTACTCTTCTTTCCGTAATCGACAGACAATCTTTCCATAAGGAGGGATGTGAAACCGGAGCCGGTGCCGCCACCGAAGGAGTGGAAGACGAGGAAGCCCTGGAGACCGGTGCAGTTATCAGCCAACTTCCTGACGCGATCGAGGACGAGGTCGACGATCTCCTTGCCGATGGTGTAGTGGCCACGGGCGTAGTTGTTGGCAGCGTCTTCCTTGCCGGAGATGAGCTGCTCAGGGTGGTACAGCTGGCGGTAGGTGCCGTTGCGAACCTCATCTGTGAAGAGAAAATGTTATTAGTTATTTAATTCCTAGTATTAAGAAAAGGAGAACTGACATTAAATTGTGCGATAATGTTTCATAAATATTAAAAGACGAATGATATTATCGCGTTCGTCTTTAAAGGATGGGAAGCTAATTACAGTTACGGTCTACAGCTGACCAGAAGCAAAAAAAAATTACCGCCGCTTTAACGTAACACGTACTGGAAAAAACCAGAATCAATGCAGTGGTTCAACAGGGAGTTAATAATAACTACAGCACTCTGAGAGCGCATACCTCCGCCAAGCGAGGCAACGGTAGCAAAAAATTTATATTGGCTCTGAAACCATAATTTTCTTTGTATAAATTCCAAAATCTAATCATTTCTGCCTTTTGATAGTAATAACAGCTTGTGCATTTTTTTTTTTGAAGATCCGTTCATAACTTTTTGAGTTATACCGCTAACAAGCGTTAAGACAAGCATGAGTCAAACATACTAACAAACAAACTGATGTGCCCCAAAATTTAATCATTTATGTCTTTTAACATTACTAATAACCCCCATAAATTTCATAAAGATCCATTCAATATTTTTCGAGTTATTATGCTAACAAGTATAAAAGTAAAAATAGTAACAAATGAACGAACGAACAAACGGATTATTATCAAACTTTTGTCATTTATTCTTTGTTATATACCTAACAACTCATGTTTATTTCATAAAAATCAATCCATAATTTTTTGAGTTGAGGCACTGAGAAAAATGAGGCAGACAAACAAACAAACAAACGGATGGACATATCTTCACTAAGAGTTAATCATCTGTTTCTCCTAACATACCTAACAAACCCTGTGAATTTCGTCCAAATCAGTTCAAAACTTCTTGAGTTATCTTGGTGACAGACAGAGAGACAAACAAACACGACGAAAACATAACCTTCTTGGCGGAGGTAATAATAGAAGCAATGCTAAATTATAGACTTATATACTTTGTTTACGGTAAAAATATTGTGGAAGTGTGACGTCAACGAACCAATAGAAACAGCAGGCCTATGTTACATCTTCCTTATTGTATGATAAGTTGCACGACTGTAAAAGTATATTTTTCGAATGCGGAAACCACCCGGTTAAATATAAAATGCAAAAGAGAAGTATTATCGTTTCTTAAATATCAACAGGTTCCGTGAAGCTCGTAGTTTCTTGCCTCAATACTTTAATCTGGGGTCCATTCCTGAAGTCTGCATGGAATGTTTACGCTACGATCAATTTATTTACAGCTCTTCATGAATGTCGACTGCATTTGTTTTTTTAATTGAGAACTGCGTCACGCCTCGTTCATTCATGTATTAGCCACAGGTCGAGAACGACAAAGACAATGCTAGAGGCATAATAATGCAACTGAATCTCATTCTTATTGTGCTTAACCCTTTACGTATATTTGAAAATGATTTCTGACAAATAGCATTATGGAAGTAACTATGCATCGTTATTGGTCATTTGCACGGTAAAAGGTTAAAAAGTTAACTAGCTATGACTCACCCACGACTGAGGGCTCGAGATCGACGAAGACAGCGCGGGGCACGTAGTAGCCAGCGCCGGTCTCGTTGAAGAAAGTGTTGAATGAATCGTCACCACCTCCGAGGGCCTTGTCGGAGGGCATGGAACCATCGGGAGCGATACCGTGTTCCAGACAGTACAACTCCCAGCAGGAGTTGCCCATCTGGACTCCGGCCTGTCCAACGTGGATGGAAATGCACTCACGCTGCAAGAAAAGGGAAAATTAGAAATTGCATATCAGCCTTAACTGCAGAATTTAATTTTGCAACTTTTTCCGCCTTTAGGAAGCTAAGTTTTGAAATTAGAAGGGAAAATTGTTAGCGAGAGCAGTTGGCAAATGTTTCAGAAGTCACAAGGGAATATTTTCAAGCTAGTAAACGTTTCAGAAGACATTGATCGATGGATATTTAAGAAACATGGATTCGCTGGAATGAGGAAAGAGATAATTAGAATGTAAAACGACATATATGCTAACACCATAGTTTTTTATTTATTTTTAAAAGACAATGTGATTCTGACGTAAGCGATGCTGCTCGCACAGTTAGCCCTCCAATTTTTTAGAAAATCCGGGATACTCGAAAAGGCAACGTCAATACAACATATACTTGGTGCATTGCAGTAGGCAACATGAAATCCAGCTCTACCACACAAGGTAAGATGCAGTCAGTTCCATGGAACTATTTTTTTTTTCGCTCGATGGGCTAACAGTCTACTGTTTTTGGTACATTCTACCAATGTCAAAATGCCCTTCGAGCATAGATCGCATGCAGTCACTTCGTAAAAAATTAATAAGCTCCTGCAGTGAGATAAGACGCGCTGAGAATGCACATTATATTAATACAATCGAAAACCCAAACTCTGCCAGGCCCACAACGGCTGCAAGGTCCATAAAAACCAATTAAGCAGGTTTCAATTCAGTTCAAACAATAACCGGTTTGTGAGTTGAGCTTAGCATATAAGAGTCGCCGTCTAACGCGCGGTACCGGTTTTAGACGGGGACGGTATGTAAAAGTAACCTCTTTACAACCGAACACTTTGTTGTCCGAATGATCTCTTCTTATGAGAGGAACTAGACTGTCTCGGCACTCAAATAATTTTTGACTTATGATGAACGTAGACTTTGATTTCATTATAGTACCACATTTTTCATAAAGACGAAACTCTTGATATGTATTGAAGGGGCCTCTAGAATTTCAGACACCGTCGAATTTTCTAAGGAGAAACTATAGTGGTGGGAACTGTATGGAAATAGTACAGATTCTCTCTCAACAGGCTGAGACCGCATATAAAGCGAATTAGAGAACTACAAATGCAGTAATAACTTTTTTCGTGGCGGATATAGACAGCTACAACAGCAGTAGAAACTTTCAAAGTACATTTATAAAACCACAGCATCGGCAATATTAACTTTCAATGTCGACATAAAGAGCAAGGGGAGCAGCAGCAACTTTCAAAACGGATTTAGAGAGTTCCTTCAGATTTTGACAGTGTCCAAGTCTCAACTTCAGAATAAATAAAAGAGCCAAAGCTACAGTAGCAGCAGCAGCAACTCTCAAAACAGATTTAAAGAGCTACAGTAGCAGCTTTCGCGGTGGATTTAAAGAGCTACAGCGGCAGTGACAGCTTTCAAATAGATTTAGAGAGCTACAGCAGCAGTAGCAACTTTCGATACCGATTTAGAACATTTGAGCTGCATTAGCAACTTTCAAAACAGATTTAGAGAGCAACAGCGTTCATAACAGCACCACTCGAACAAGCTGCGCCCTCAGTGTGACCTTGTGTAAGGACCCCTACACGTGTCAGCGAGCTCTCTGCTGTTGCTCTATTGAACACAATTGGTGTAATTGTATCGCTCACGTCATCCGTTTGTTCTGCGGCGTATTAATGCACTACCGAATGGCTCAACTGCAACATCAAACAAACAACAAGGACAGGTGGTCTCTAAAGAGGGCTTGCTTCGAGTACGGGAACACGCAGTAGCTATGAACTATGAATTTAACAGTGAATAAATGATTCGATCTGTAGCTTTCTATCTTTTCCGTATCGTATTAACTGTATTGCCCAACGTACTTTATAAAAAAAACTGTAAACAATTTCAGTCTTTTATGAAATCGAACATTTTATTGATTCTTATAGGAGTAATTAACTATGATAAACATCATGAATATATGTAATTATGTTAAAACTGGCAATAAACTAAACGCTGCATTTCTGAATTAGCAGTAGTTTTTGGAAGAACCAGTATCAGCGACGTATTTGAAAGTTTAAATGCTGATCAAACACTTTTTCTAATGTTGCAAGAACAACCATGATAACTAAATCGTCCTAAGAATTAACTAGGAATTGAAAATTTAATATATTCATTGCAGCATATGTGGCTCGGTAAATCTTTAGAAAGGATCAATATGCATCAAGACGGTATTTTTTATGTATGCTGACATTAAATCCTGCCATGGGATCAAGGCTGTGTTGAGACTAGAAGGGGTCATGGTTGCCCTATAAGGCAAGGTACTGACGGACGTAAACTTCCTGCCGCACTTTCCATACTGGGCGACGTTGCTGCCAGTGCCAGCCAGGTGCAGCCCCGCATGCACCTGTTCCATATGTTCCCCATTTGTCTAATTTTTACTTTCGTTAGAAAGCTATAAACTGCTCAGCTTTGTTTGGCAGGCTGGAAATGTTATTTTTTATTCCTCTCGCTAGGTTAGATTATACCCATGCGAATGCAAGCTAAGTAAAAAATAGCGTAGGAAACAGCTGTGTTTCATTGAAACTAAACATCTGCTAGGACTGATGAACATTCACCTGTTCAATATTAGTACAGGCTCTGAAATTTTTGAAGAAAGATCCATGGATAGAAAGTTTACAAGCAATGAAGCCTGGTAGAGACAATACACAAATTATGGGACAAAGTTTCAGAGCAGAAATGAAACTCTATTGGTGACTTTTAACAACAGGTGAATGTATGTTCTTTTATCATGCTCGATAAAGATAAAAAATATACAGACTTTATTTTATACGTCTTCATCGATACTACATTCACTCCACGACAGGGTTATACCCAACATCTGCTTACTCAGTTATTCAACTGTTTACCACTGGAGACGAGCAATAGTGTACTCATTTTAAGAACACATTAGAAGTAGGTAGCATTTAAATTGAAATACTACTCTGAACGCATTATCAATTCAATACTTGGTGGTCTACTTTACAGTAAGCGTGAATAACTGGCACCAGCTTACTGGTAAAAAATGTTCATTTCTCCCTCGCGTTAAATCATCTTGCGTGCACCATTATATAACAAATTTCTTCCTCATTACAGCGCTCGGTAAACTAATAAACCTGAATTATAGCGAAACACGACAAGCAAACAAACTCAGAAGCCGCTTACGCAGCAATTCTAAAACACGTTAGCAAACGAATCATTTAATTAATTTCTCAGTATTAAACCACAAGGTAGCTACGAAAAAACCATGAAATTTTCCTTGAAATGATCAATTATTGTGTTGGGTTTGCTGGAAATTGAAGCAAAAAAACGATAGAATCGGAACGCTCTAGAGAATGAAGCAACTCAGTGCAAAACAAGTAAAGAGTTGGTCTCTCCGTCGGTGCCGGTGGCACAAACCACCTGCCCCGACCTTCTTCCCTATTCATCAGTTAACGAGGGATTCCTTCCGCCCAGAAACAAAACACGGCTTGGAAAAACACAAAACTCTACTCACCATGGTTAATTATTTGGTTTGGTTCACTGGGAAAAAGAAACACAAAGATGGAGTGTATCTCCGAGCGAGAGCAGCTAACGTGAGGTGTTGCCGCAGTCGAGAGACTCAGTGGTGAAAGGCATCCGGCCTTCGCCCTTATATACCCAGCCGTCCCAGAGCCGTGTGGGCTACCCTGCTCGCGACTCCTACGCTACATATTAGGAGAGACTGGTGCCTTTTTTGGAGCGTCGGGCGGTACCTCCTTGGGGTCGATCCTTAGCAGGCTCTGAGTCAAGTGCACGTAGGCGACGACACTTGGCGACTTTGCCACAGATTTCTTAATGGGTAGATTTCTGCAAAGTGCACAGCAACTAGAACGTAAATTTTCCGTCTCCAAAATAGAGGTGTAGCTCCTGCACCACTGCTTTCTTAATAACTGATTTTTACAATTTGTAGTCAAACAATCGATAGGCAAATGTAAATTTCTATTTAGCATATCTACTGTGTATAAATATAGTACGCAGTGTGACACAATGTTTATATTTATCCGTACGTTCTCTCTTAGCAACGATCAAATATCTGCAGCGATTACGACGTGCAGTAAATGAACACAAGTTCCTAATGTGTGCATGCCTATGGGAAGTGTGCAGTATCTCATCAAGTTTTCGTTGCATGCTGCCAAATTTCTATATTCAGCAGATTCAACAAAATAAAGACAGGTATCGTCTACCACGTTTATCAATTATGCGTAACACGCAGGACATGAATCTAATAATGGCTCAATTATCAGATTTTGCAATGTGCATATCGAGCACACGGGGTTTTGTGTGGAGCTCTTCTATGATCAGCCAAAAAATAAACGTAGGAACATACCAGAAATTTATTTTCTACCCTGAAATCTTTGCAGTATTATATCCACAACAGCCAGAATACGGAAATGGATTTAACGAGAGCGTGCTTATGATGCTGAAATTACAAATGTGTTCCTTTCTACCTGATGTTTGTTTCAGGAAAATCCCTCGATTGTTACAAACAACGAAGAGTGTAGCGTTTTAGTCTCATGTACAAGGTATTCTCACCCATTAAATCGAACTCATCTTTTACATAATGCAATGGCAGCATTTCCAGTAATTCGTTCTCTGAACAGAACACAAATCGAATTAATCAACTGAAAAACATCAAAATACTTGTAAAACAACTAGTACTTACACGTCTGAACTGAGTAGTAGCGACTTTGTGGCCGTAAGTTCTATAATTTTTGCCCGTACGTCACTGAAATAACCATAAATGGGGTAATTATCGAAAATGGACCTAACAGGTGCAATTGGTACCCAAGGCGTGCAGGTGCTCGGGAGCAGCCTCGGTACGGATGAGTCATCCTCGCTTCCCGAGCACAATGAAGGTTCTCATGACCTCCAGATGTGCCTAACTAAGTACTGCACCTTCGCTACTTTCCCTTACAGTTGGTACTGCTCATATGAAGCAACTGTATGCAGTGAAGTATGAACAGAACAATTTTGGAATATTTTAGGTGTGCTCTGAGGCAACAGTATCGTGCAACATGCTTAATTTGAACAACAATAATAGCTTAGTTCCCACGGCTTTGCTTCAGATCGATCTGACGCAGTTTGCTTTTTGTTACAGTGTTATAGCGCCACTTCCGCTGAACTTACCTTCTCATTCCGCACTGCTCGGATGACCCGCGGTTATGCGATGAACAATAAGAACGAAAATTGTAGTTCTTTACGCTCTGGATTATTTCACGTCTGGCACAAATAGCTACCTATGTAAAGCAGCGCTGTACTTTCATTCACCGTAATACATAGTACTGCTAAGATAAAACAGCGCTTCTTATGCAATAGGCAGTGAACTATGAATTATTTTAGACCTAGCACAGTTATTTATTCTTTGTGCAGTATTGTACCTTACATACTTTCGAATACCTTCACTGTCCAGGATATTGGTGCAGCACGCAACTATTAACCACGCAACTATTACAACCTACTGACGCGAAGCGCAAGTCGTGTAGTATTGGCGACACGTGTGTCCATGTCTTACGTCCAGTGTCCGCTTGAGGTTCAGTGCCTCGCAGATTCTGGCCATGCAGGTTGCGCCATGCTGCGGGTTTCCTTTAGAGCTTTATTTTTTAATCTAACCTAATTGCTGTTTTATGCAGAACTCTAATCATGTTTTCTTTCGTAGCTCGACTTGTCTATAGACGCGGACATCGGCCACTCAGGCGCAACAGTGAAAAAAGGGCGCAAGGCTTGAGTTGCTAAGATTCTGCAGCCCTTTTCATCGGGTAGTTGGGCCTCAAGCGCGGCAAGCACCCACCTCTATTATGGGCTTGCTGTACAAGATACTTCTGGTCTTCATATCGCCCCATCTTCAAAATGGTAAGATGAATGCTAAGAGAAAACCTCGTTGACTGTGTCGAATGTATACACTATATTATATAAACTGTAATTATTTTCCAGTCAAAATGGTCTCGAAATGCACTTTAAAATGGACAACTAGTTCTGAGATATCTATTCGCTGAGAATTATTTTAGGTCTGGAATAATTATTAACCCTTAGAAATTTATTATTAAAGCGCGCCATATCAGGCAGCTATAGCGTCTCCCACGCTGGCGTCATTAGCGGTACAGTAGACTTTTGTGCCTTTTTTCGTGAATTTAAGTTTTTCAGACATCGGATTACCGTATTCTAATTTTTTTACATAACATAGTGCGACTGGCTTCAACTTTCTCGATATATCCTGTGTGCTCGATCCGCGGAACTGGTTTGAGAATGTCGGAAAGTCGATCAAAGGTGACCCACTGAACGCTCAGAATTGAAATCTGGAGAAATCAAAGCTGATTTTGGGCTAAATTATCCAGATGCAAATGGCCAAATGAACACAATTATTAAGAGATTCGCCCCTAGACCCAAGTGACATACTTTAAAAAATATCGCACTTCTATTCTAAATAACTGCCAAAATTTGGATCAACTGTTTAAGCGCTGCTTTTGAAAATCCATGGCAAAATTTTTACAGTAGTGTGAAGTATAGCCCCCTGTAGACGATAGTCTTTTGTCCTGTGTTTTCACTTCACCGCGTTCGAATGTTTCGTGCTGTCCTTGCAAACAAGAATGTGTGTCCTTCTAGCAAAAGTTTTAATAAGATGTTTACCGTCATATGCCCTGGCCTAGTAAGTGTCGTTAGTGCAGTGTCTTGCGGCATTTAAAATTTTTAGCGACTGTCGTCTCAAAAAGCAGTGCTCGTTAATGTTTGCTCAGACGCAGCAACAAAGGACAGAAGACTATCGTCTGCAGCTGGCTTAATACCGGCATTGCAGAAGGGGTAAAATTACTTTCGTTAGGAAAAATTTAATACTCTTATAGGTACTTCGGTCGACAATGACTTATGCCGGACCTCGGCATACACTGCAATCGTACGCTCATCTCATGAACGTACGCCCATCTCGCGCATTGTCTCGGTTACCCCACGGAAGATATTACTGGAAACTACTAATGCTGGGGAGACACTAAGCATTTACACAGACAACTTGATTCAAGGATGCGAGAATCGGATGTCATTTATGCCACGGTATCTATGCTACCGATCTTAAATATGTATCGAAACGGCATGCGAGATGCACATCCGAGCAATCAATTGAGAGTAGTTATGTATATGTGTAACCGGCATTAGTTGAATGAAGTGTGAGTTGACCGTCCGATCATTAGATGACCCTGCGATAATTTATTAGTGTTGTCCTGGCATTTGGGGGCAACATCGTACAATGCCTTGCAGCTGTTAATGCAAACTAATTTAAAACCCTCATGGTGACGGGACAGCAGCTCTGATCGTTATGCCGAGGCAACACAAAACAGTCGCACGCTCATATTGATTAACGGATGTACAACTCGTACCCAGATGATGGCCCGGTATCTTTGCTGCCCACTTTGACTGTGTATCAGGACGTCGTGGAATTTCACATCCAGTCATCTAGTTCAGCGTACGGTTGTTTATCGGGGACTCGGCAGTAGACGACGGGCCAAATCAACACACAAAAGAAGACGCTGCAGCCGACGAACCCTGCGTGCCTCAGTCAACCTTCCCTCCTCCATCCTGCTAGCTACGCTTTACTCCTACCAACTCTTCACTGCAGACTTCCTCTTTTGCCACAGTTCCCATGTATGGCCCTTCCTTCCTTCTTTTCGCTCGTTAATTATACCTTATATGACGTTTATTCATACAGGGAAGGCTATAGTTCTTTACTTAACTATAATCAAAGAAACAAACTGTAGCTACTGCATGTAGATCGACAGTAGCTTCTAACACAAAGTTAATATTTATTTGTGGCCTACATCACGGCAGGCAGCACTTGCACTGGGCTATGGCTGGAGTGTTTTGCCTGGAAACTTAGCGAGAATTATTCATGACTATATCTGGCCGTAAAAAGGAACTGCAATCTGGAACTGTTTGTCTGTGACCGTTGTAACAGATGGTGCAACTTTAATAAAATTGTACTGAGCTGCGATATTGGCTTTTGCTTCTATCATCACAAGAATGTTATGATATAATTATAACTAGAACGCTTCGTGGCGTAAGACAATCTGCCGCGGTGGAGGCAAATTCAACGCCGTCATTTTTAATGGCCAGCTAGTCCTAGTTTTTTTTGGCATGGGTCGCATATAGGTCAACCCACCTCACTCATTACAAAAAATTGTGAACATTGCTCAACTCCTTCTACCTGTTTTTCGTTGGACAGACAAATATATATACTTAAATCTCCAATGAAAACATTATCACCGCTCTCACTTCGTTCGCGGGTGATGAGAATAATAACATTATGTCTAGATGAGTCCAGTCTCCGAACACATTTTCTTATTTAAATAAGCAACTGATACCTATACTACAGAACACGCAGTTCCAGAGTTTTTCGTCTCGTGGAAACGTCAGCAGGCTACGTCGATGAAAATAATCACTTACTATATAGGTCAACGTATGTGTCGTACCAGATCTTAGGCTTGACCAATACCCATACTAGAGTAGCTTTTACTAAATTTTGAGCAAAAATCGACGTATAGGTACCAGGGCATAAGCTTGAACCTACACAGTTACAGACTCCCAATTAGTACCGGGAGTGGCATAAGCGGTACCTGCAAGCGATAACTTGGTGCCTAGATCAACCTGCCAGTCTGTAGGTTTCGATATTCTCTCATCTTAATTGAAATGAATTTGTTACCTACATGAAGAAGAATGCTTATCTATTGCCACATAGTGCGCGGTTGTGGTTCAATACATGCCTAGACGCTACAATGAAGGTGTGACCTGCGCATTGCTTCAGAGTTCTCGGTTACCTAAATAAAAACGAAGCATAACTATCATCGGGACGAGCTACATGCCTCCATCAGCATATAGGTACCAAAGCGTAGGTTTGACCTACACCCATCTCCAGACGCGAGCCAAGCAAGGCATGAGTCAACACGCGTAGCGTAAGCGGGCACCACCCACGTGCGCTCTACCTGTACGTCGCTAGCGCGTGGGCGACGAGCGCCCTGGAGCGGGGGCGTATGTATTCTAATCCTGCCTCGTATATACTGCGCTCCAACTGTCTGGTGCAGAGCGGGGGAGGGGAAGCTTGGGGCGGTGGCTTCGGACATCCAGGGATGACAAAAGTTGGTGAAATAGACTATAATTAACTTCGGTAATTTATCATTACAGCGTCTATTTTATGGGTCGTTTGTGTTTGCCTCAGCAAAATATTTTCCTTTCTCAAAATATTCTCCATTACAAGGCCACACATTTGAGTCACTGAGGCATGCCATCAAGGAGATGGCTCCAATAATCTCCAGACCTACTCCATCCACCACTGCACTCCAGTGAAATATGCTTACCAAAGGCGGTCCTAGAATTTGAACTGGGTACATGCGATGCAACTGGTCGAGCCACCAACCCCACACTGCAGTATTTTAGAACAAGTAACGCCCCCCCCCCCCCTCCCGTCTTGAATACTTAACTCTATACAGAGAAAGAATAGCTNCTCCCGTCTTGAATACTCAACTCTATATAGAGAAAGATTAGCTCCAGAGAAGCGTTTCTCATAGAAAGAAAACATTAAAATGGAACTCATTCAATTTCATGAATTTTTTCTGTGAAGAGCATCTAAGGCCGCGTTAATACCAGAAGAAACATAAAATCATGCACTGGGCTTGCAAAGAAAAGTCCCGACATCCGCAGAAGATGGTTTAAATGGGGGAAACTCTAGTACTTTGAGTAGCAACTGTGTGCGCAGTTTCTTCTTTTTAAACAATCGTGGAAAAACTGCTATGATCCGAGTAAGAGAGCGACTCGTCTTCCTTGAATTGTATGACATACAAAGAAAATATTTGAGATTCAGTTTTCATTATTCCGGAGGCAAAAAAAAAAAACATTTCAAAAACTTGAGTACTCTGAGAGCGCATACCTGCGTCAAGCAAAGCAATGTTAACGAAAAATTCTAATTAGTCCTGAAGCTAGGATTTCGTTTTCATCAACGCCGAAATTCTAATTAGTCCTGAAGCTAGGATTTCTTTTTCATCATCACCAAAATTCTAATTAGTCCTGAAGCTAGGATTTCCTTTTTATCATCACCAGAATTCCAATTAGTCCTGAAGCTAGGATTTCCTTTTCATCATCACCGAAATTCTTATTAGTCCTGAAGCTAGGATTTCCTTTTTATCATCACCAAATTCTAATTAGTCCTGAAGCTAGGATTTCCTTTTTATCATCACCAAATTCTAATTAGTCCTGAAGCTAGGATTTCCTTTTCATCATCACCGAAATTCTTATTAGTCCTGAAGCTATAATTTCCTTTTCATCATCACCAAAATTCTAATCAGTCCTGAAGCTAGGATTTCCTTTTCATCATCACCAAAATTCTAATTAGTCCTGAAGCTAGGATTTCCTTTTCATCATCACCGTTATTCGGTCATATCTACATTTTGGCAGCAATAACAGTTTCTGTACTTTACTTGAAGCTCCGTCCGTAACTTTTTCAGTTAGGGTCTGATAAACACTACGGCGCAAACATTAGTGAAAAACACAAAAGGACGGACCTATCTTCCTCAAAATTTAGTGCCTTTTAACATTTCAAACTATTCCTACAAATTTTTTAAAGATTCGCTATAACTTTCTGAATTATGTTGCTGACAACATTTTTTGGTCACTTGCGTTCGATCGTAACAAGCATGTATAGTGCAAATTTCATCATAGTCCAACCATAACGTTTTTAAGTTATAGCAGGCACAAAAAACAAACCAGCGGTTGAATAAATCTTCACCAAAAGTGACTCTTCTGTTCCTCCTAGTATGCGGAAGAATCCCTGTAAATTTGGTAAAGATCCGTCAATAACTTTTTGAGTTATCTTGACGTCAAACTAAAACTCGATAATAACATAACCTCCTTGGCGGAGGTAATAAGACATCAGAGCTTCGATTATAGTGCACGGCTCTGGAATCTACAATTCGCACCTGCTATCCACGTAGTCTGATCCACTCAGCGGTGCTCTTCCAAGAGCTTCAATCGTGCGTCAATCTGGATTCATTTAAAAGGCGGCAACTACAAATCGCTTACGCTTTAACCGGTCAATAAGTGTAATTAGACTGGAGCATGCCATGTAAAACTCAACCTGAACTCAATACCATAACCGCTCGACTGAGCCACTGGACAAGTTGATGCTAACGAGTTCGTCTTATATAGACTGCAGCGTGCTAATCGAAGTCCCCTTTAGTGGTTATGTAATAAAATATTACGGACCGAAACATTATTTACCTTTTTTTTTCATTACGTGGCCCATCTATAACCCCGCAACTGATGTTATTCCCACGAGAAAGGGTTAACATTAAGGTTTGGTTACTTGGGTGGATCGTGTTTTCAACTTTTTTGAGATATGGCTTATGTGTAGTGTAGCATTTTTGTGGAAGAACCTAAAACTGATGTGTGTACAATTTTAAACCTCTAGTTCGATGCATTCCCATGTCGCAAGCAGTTTGAAAAATGGGAAAATATGATAAAATCTCATTATAAATGTGACTAGAGCACTCTAAGAGCACATACCTCCGCCAAGCGAGGCAACGGTAGAAAAAAATTCAAATTGGCTCTGAAACCCTAATTTTCTTTGTATGAACTCCAAAGTCTAATCGTTTGTGCCTTTTGATAGTAATAACACCTTGTGCAATTTTTTTGAAGATCCGTTCCTAACTTTTTGAGTTATACTGCTAACAAATGTTATGACAAACATGAGTCAAACTTACAAAGGAAATAATCGATCTGAACCAAAATTTAACACTTATGTCTTTTAACATTACTAACAACCTCTATAAATTTCGTAAAGATCCATTCATTATTTTCTGAGTTATTGTGCTAACAAGCATAAACTTAATAACAGTGACGAACGAACAAACGGATCATTACCAAAATATGGTCATTTACTCTTTGTTATATACCTAACAACTCATATTAATTTCATAAAAATCCACCCATATCTTTTTGAGTTATGGCATTGAGAAAAATGAGGCAGACAAACAAACAAATAAACGGATGGACATATCATCACCAAAAGTTAATCATCTGTGTTCCTCTTAACATACCAAACAATCCCTGTAAATTTCTTCGAAATCGGTTCTTAACTTTTTGAGTTATCTTGGTTGCAGATAGACAGACAAACAGGCAGACAGACAAACACGGCAAACAAGTAATTGCTAATATTATTTTTTCTGTAGCGCAAATAGTGCGCAAAAATATATTTCTAGTTTATATTTTGAACCACGAAAATATGGATCAACATCTACCCATGCCGCAAGTGATCTGACAATTCGCGAAAAAAAGAAAAACTTGTATTTCTCCAATTTCGAGGACAAAAGGTTATAGATATAATCATTTATTTTGCTTCGTGTAGTTAAATATAGTTAGTATTGTATAAAATCAAGTTGTATTAAGAAGATAATGTATGAACAACGATTTACCATGCCGTAAGGTCGTTAAAAACATATGTAATACACTATAACATTTGCATTATAGTATATGAATACAAACGGTTGAACAGGTCTTCACAAAAGTCATTCATCTATTCCTCCTAACATGCTTAATCGCAATTGCTGTAATTTTCGTAAAGATCCGTTTATATCTTTTTGAGTTACCCTATTCACAGACAATAGACTGAGAGACAAATAGACAAACTCGAGAACAACATTGCCTCCTCGGCGGAGGTAAATATATGAACTTTAACGTTCGCACGTTTCCTAATATTTAGATGCTATAGCTATCTACCTTTCGTTCCATTGAGTCGTGTAGAATATCCGCTGATCTCTTAAGCAAGAATTACCCATATAAACGTGCGTTTTTATTTCATTCGTTGTGAAAAATTTTTCAAAGCACAATTTAAAGTAGGTACCGTAAAGTAGGATTACTTTGACCGGATTTTGACTTTGTCGTATTGTGGTTTTCTAACTACTGAATCAGTTGTGGTGCAACTTTTCTACAAGGTTGCTCTGTACTACTGTTGTCTTCACAAAAAAAAAAAAAATCTGCCTATTTACTCCAACCACTCTTCCATGAAATGAAAAAATAGTTGCTGGCCATTGTTGTACCCTGTTTTGGGGTAACTAATGATCGGTGGGTATAAAATGCACCATGTCCCTGTTTTATGTCATTTAAATGCTCCAAATTGTAAGTTTAGACCTCTAGAGTAACCTAGCCTCAATTTGTGATCAAATTGTGACATAAGATGGTTTTAAATGTTTTCTGTGCTGCCACATGACCAGCAAAGAAAAAACAATAAAATTTTTCTAGGGAGTTTGTATTTTCTGTCTTGAGTGATGATAACCATCATCGATCGAATTGTCGTTCGGACTTGATCTTTTTAATGCAACTTGATATTATACAATACTAACTATATTTAATTACGCGAAGTAAAATCAATGATTTATATCTGGAACAATTCGACTCCAAATTGGAGAACTACATGTTTTTTGTTGAAAATAACTAATTTTCAGATCACTTGCGGCATGGGAAGATGTTGATCAATTTTTCATGGTTCAAAATATAAACTAGAAATGTATTTTGCGCACTATTTTCACTACAGAAGAACATAATTGTTGTACTTACATTGATAATGGCATTTTATCCAATATGATACATTTTCATATTTTACTATTTTTCAAACTGCTTGCGGCAAACTGCTCTGTTTATATTCATGTTTTAATCCTTTTCAGTTTTTTTTAGCGGTGTATACTGTACTTAAAGCACCGGAATCAGAAAATTGGAAGTGTTTAAAGATAATGGCACAGTATCTTCGCTTGGCCGAAACTTGTCTCGATTATGAGTTGCTGCCAACGTACCCCAGAATGTATCTATAATATATACGGCGCTGCAACAATAGAGTCTACACTCTATTGTTATCGTATTCTCTTCCTGAGGACACAGCCATTAATGCAATGTTCTGACATACTATGAACTACACTGCTAGTTTGGAGCCTACACTGCTTTGCTCCATGCCTCCATGCTCCATTTGTGCTGCAGTCACCAACTTCGTTGCGGTGTGGTTATGTGCTGCACCAGCCCGTGGTGGTGAAGCCCTCCGCTGTTTGCTAGTCTTAGTTCACTTCCTGTAGATACACTCCTGTTTGGCAGCCTTACTTCATTTGCTGCGGACGTCGTTACAAACACATCCAGTATCATCCACTGGTGTTATACCATGCCGCACTTTAGTAGCTATAGAACCGAAGGACGTCCGGGCCTCACAGCCCGCGACCCGCCTCAGTAGATTGGCTGCGGCATACAAAGTAGCATATTCAACCCATTTATCCTCTAAAATCAGTGGGCCTTTTGGACGCTTCAAATAAAGTCATTCCTGCGAGAATGACGTTTCCCCCGCACTTGAAGGCTTAAATCCCAGTGGGTCATAGTTTTGTACGCTACCAGCAATGTTTGTCCTCTACTTCCTTGGTCACACCGCAACCAAGCCCCTCGCCCACTTCTGATACCGCTGCCAGGGCTACCAGTGAGAGTTTTGAGAAATAACCCACGACCTTGGTGAAAACCCCATACTTTGGTACCCTTGGGCACGGGAGGAAAAATATACAGGCACGCTAAGACTTCCATAGTTCATTGAATAATCTGCAAGGAAGCCATTACTCAGTGTTTCTCATAGCCATACCTCGTTCCCTTTAGTAACATTATTATTCAATTACATGCTCACATTTAACATCATGGCACCACTGCAGCAATGAAGCTTCCACCAACTTTTCCTCTACTCACAGCCTTCCTTGCCCCTTACCATTAGTCCCCCAACATTGTTGCAAATATTCAATACTGTACCTAAGTTTAACATCATGGCATGACTGCAAGAATGAAGCCTCCACTCACGGGTTCTCAGCGCCTTACTTCATTTCCTGTGGTCCGTAACATCGCTGCAATGTACCAACAAGCTCAGCGCGGCTGTTATCATATGCGAGGTGTGTTGGCAGAGCACACTCCCCTGAGCTCCACTTGTCCACACTTGAGATTTACCTCTTGATTAATGGCCACGTCAAGGCTCTGCATCAGCTGTGGTCAGATCGTCTGGAAGAGCTTTGCTGGAAGCAAAATGTTAATTGTGTTACGATATTTGGGGGTATAATCACCACTATATAATAATTCAAGTCGTGTTTTTATCCTTATATAATAACTCATTTAGTGTATTTATTTATTTATTTCGTGTCCGCTTTGAAGGAAATAGATAGGCGAAAAATGAGCCAGGGTGCAGATTTTGTAAATCGATGACCAGATTGCAGAAGATGGCGAAGGCCGATTTTCATCCCTTTATCTGAAGACACTTCTTACTTGAAACGCTTCTTGAAATCGGGACAATGTGTATGCAGCTTCTGGAGTCCGATTTTATAACTTTCTTCTCTCAGGTCACGTTGTATAAATACGGCAGATGACTAATGGAGCACTCACGAGATGATGATGCTTCACGGGTGGTAGACAACTATTTCTTCTAGCTTACTGTCTTTCTCTTCTTCTTCTTCTTCTACAGTAGTATTGTTCCCATTCAAAGGGGGATCGCTGAAGCTGATCGTACTATTCCATGTATTTCATTATATTACCCAAGGAGCTTGTATAGAGAAGGAGGGAGCCAGTAGCCTAGCTCGTTGAAGCTCAAGAGTCTCTTATGGCTGTCAGCCAGTCATCGGATGCACCAATCGCATATCATTAAACAGTCTCTTATGGCTGCAGCCAGTCGCGCATGCACCAATCGCATATGAGTTTCTCGGTTTGTCTGCTGCTCCCTCGTGAAACTCACTGCTCCCCGTGACATCCACCAATGAGATCTCACAGCCATAAGAGATCTGGTTGACTCACTGGCGAA
>LQNS02020120.1:16529158-16548752 GCA_001587735.2 Parhyale hawaiensis | reverse complement strand
TAATACAAATATTACTGCTGAAACCTCCCATGTTCTACACATCGAGCGCACGTGGAGATCATCTCACTCCGGATTACGACTGAAAAAGTTACTGAAAGCCGCTTTAATTCCAGCGCACTGAGGGAACAAACTTGTAGTTTAGGAACTCGTAAAAAACTAAAAGCGCGCTAATGAGGCTACAGAAGATAGCATAACGCTTAGTCATTATTTAAAGCCATTCACATCAGCCATCCCTTCTTCACTTGTACGAAACAGACTCGGGGTTGCAGTACATAGATTCCCAGCATAATATCAGCAATTATTAATGAGGTTCCTAAACATAGCTCATGAAAACCAATTAGGTCGGCCATAGAGCACACTGATTTTTCAGGATTGATTCAGAGTTTAGAAGCTCCAAAAGCGATGGCGTATAATCGTACGAGAATGGAAATCAAGGGAAATAAAATCTTGGTTCCTATATAAGCTACCAACCCGTGTTCTATGGTTATGCCCACAGTACAGCAGTAAGCTACTCAGGAGTGTTGCTGTCAGACACAATGCGTATAGTTGCGAGACTGTTGCCATCAGGCAAGTTCTTTCATTAGATGTCTGGATGCTATTGCGGGGATACTGACTCTAATCAGCAATGAAGATGGTTGAGGGGAGAAGGAGTGTTCCAAGTCGTGCTATAGCTTTTGGCGATCTTCACTACAGCCTTGCATTCCTCTGGCGTATATCTGCAGCACGAACAAGCGCCTGTGAGTTTAAAATTCCCAGTTAGGGTGAGGGGTCAAGTTATTTTTACCTTTACCGTTTATTTTTCTCCACACAGAAACATTTCTATTGTGATTAGTTTGAATTAATTTATATTTACCGTTTAAAAGGTAACTCTAATCAGACTCTTGTTTAGATGTACCTCTTTAAAGCCACATGCAAACTTACCTTTACAAAAATTTCTCTGTGTGTAGAAAAAGTTGATGCTCGCAAAATATATCATTATACCGATTCTTCAACAGCGATGATTGAAGCCATGTTTAGTGTGTCAGGAAATAATATGGCAGATTTAGAGAAGCAAAGCACATCTTCTTTTTTATGTATTGCAGACCACAGTTGCGGAGCGAAAGCCAGGGCTATATTGGAGACACTGCGGTGTAAGGTGCAAGCAAAATGTCCTCCAAAACTCCGCGAACTACGTGCGTCTCAGAATCTTGTCGCGTGATGTTGTGCTATGCTGCAGGCTGAGGTCCCCGCGAAGGCTCTTAATTTAAACTTAACCTGTCTAGTGACAATGCCAGGCAGCCACGGCGGTTTCACATGCTCAGCGTGGTGCAGTTTATTCCTGAGTCACACTATGCACTCGCATGCTCAACTTGATGCTGGGGTGTACAGCTCGAGTGTCTTTCCAATACATATTTAAAGTCGGCATCATAGATACGGTAGCATGAACGACGTGCGAGTTGCACATCTTCGCATCTAGTTGTGGGTGCGAGTGCATAGTGTGGCCTCGACACAAGACGAAACCTAAAAAAACTTACGGCGAAATGACCCGTCGTAGCAAATAATAAATCAACCATCGACATATGTCGACAGGCGTGCTGAGGGAACATTTGCACGAGTGAATGGAACAGCATCTGAGCGTGAGAGCATAATCCACTGGAGCAACAATAGCCAAAAAAAAATGCATCCGGCTTAAAGGTAAGTTAATGTGGTGGCTGCATTCTCTACTGGAACACCCACACGCACTGGCTCGTGCCGCAGAAATAGGCCAACTGGCTCCAGAGGAGTGAACGGCTGCAGTCGACCACAGATCGTCAAAAGCTATGGCGCCATCGACGGAAGGCGCTGATGCTTAACACACCACTTCCCTAACAATATCCATTATATTCTGTAAATGGTTTCATCACATCTACCTTAAGGGGGTCAACTTAGATTTTTCTAAACTTTTTTATTTGTGGACCGATTGTTCTCAAATTTGCACAGTATGTGTAATTTTGAAAAAGAAACACATGCTGCTCATTAATTTTTTTTTAATTTTGGCCTTAGTTTTTGAAAAAATGGGGACACAAAGAGTTTTTTTAGTTTATTTCTATAGAAATTTCAAATGAATAGAAGTCTGTGAGACTTTATGCTAGAACAAAATCTAAGACAGTTTTAGAATCCTAGAAACATTACAAACAAACTAATGTAGCCTGATTTCTCATTTACCTTTCCAATTTCTTTTGACACGCGATTTTCGATCACTAACTAAAACATTCATACAAAATAAATTTTCGGTTTTGAACTGTGATAAAAAATTAAATAAAAAAATTGGAAATGTCTCAACATTAGTTTGTCATAAATCATTCAAGGATTCTAAAACTGTATTTGTTTCTTCCTAGAATGAAAACTCATTGACTTCTATTTTTTTAGGTGAAAAAATGAATTTTACGTCATAGGCAAAAACGTAAACTATTTTAGGGAAATGTCATATAATACACTTTTTGCACCATGAACAAAGTTTGAATACTCTATTGATATTGTTTTATCACTTTGGAATGATTTTTACCTTCTAACTAATAAATTACATCTACAGCATTTATATTTTATTATTTGAACACTAACCATAGGGTTCTAAACGGATTGCATAAAACTTTTTTTATTTGTGGGAAGATTGGTCTGAAATTTTCTCAGACTATATATTTTTGAAAGAGCAACCCATTTTGCTCTAACAACTGTTTTTATTTAGGCCCCGGTTTTTGAGATCATGGAATATAAATATATATATATATATTTATACCTATATTAGAAGTATTCAGAAAAGGGAACTCAATGAGTTTATATCGCAAAGCTAAAATCTAAATCAAAAAAGTTTTAGGAGCAAAATGTGTTTCTTTTTCAAAAATATACTGTGCAAATTTCCAAACAATCGGTCCACAATCGATAGTTTTGACCCCCTTTTAACCTCTTTTTGGGGGGTTACGGTGACCGTAACTCCATAATAAATTGGGACACATTTTTCCACTACCTAACGACTCTTTTTCAGCAACAAAACAAAAATTAATAATTTTACCAAAATCGCTGATTTGACCCCCTTAAGTTCGGGCCTGCAATATATCATTCAAGTTGTGAGCAGCCCATAAGAATTATTTTTTAATGCGTAAGACTTCGTAGAGGTTTCCACAAAAAAAAATTATTTTTATCTTCTTCTTTTTTTACTCTTCTTCACTTTTTGATACCCGCAATGGCAAGACGCTAGAGAGTGCTTTGCTTGCATGGTATGGTCGACTGCAAGCGTGCACTGCTCAGAGGCCAGTGGGCATTTACCTTCTGCACGAACTAGTGCATATGGATTTCCCAATTTGGGTATGTGGTCTAGTTCCCCTTTTCTTGTACCTCCCAAATTTTACCGCAGCAATTCTGTTTTTTTTTTCACGCACCGTTAGCTAAATGACCTCCTAACTCTTCTGACCAGCAGCGGCAGCTGAATTTGAAAAGTTCGTGGGCCGTTTGTTTAAATACTCGCTCCGCTAAATTTCACATTCCGGTGATGATCAACCAGCGCGTGAGTTGCAGAACTTTCCTCGTTTGCGTCTCCTCTTTAACTTCTCATGCCTTCGTGCGATCAAGTTTATATTCATCAAAATTGTTCTACAGTAAACTAAAAAACAGCTCTTATCTTACCCACTCAATTTGAACTCTTGAAATTAATTCACGAAAATTATACGTTAGAGCAAAATACACTTTGATATTTACTATTTCAGCATCGTTCGATGCGTAAAATTTTAGTCCTACAACTCATCAATACTATTACATTTTCACGTCTAAGCGTCTTACTCATAACACGAGTAAAGATGTTTGAAGGGTGCAAATGCTGGTCGACTTGTTTATCACATTTAATAATTTTCAATAGAGTCTTCATACTTCAAAGCACTTGTAAGCATATTTAAAATCTAAAAAAATTTTAATCATCTTGCTCAATGCATTTGAACTATTTATAATCTAATCATTGTATGCTTCAAAATACAAGTAAGCATATTTGAAAACTAAAAATTTTTTGTTATCTTTCTACGTATAAACACATTTCAACAAATTATAGACCGTTTAATCATCTTACCTCAAAACACATGTATGCATATAGGTCAACTCTAAAAAAATCAGTAATCTTACTCTACACATTTAAACATTTTGAAATTGGCAGTTTGGTATCGCGGGGTCTCCCTAGAGTTTGCCAGCAAATCCCCCAAGCGATGGGATTGCCTTCGCCGACCTCAGCCATCAATCCCTTATGCAGATTGGCAAGGGCCGATGAGACAGACGAGACTGGAAGACTTGGCAAGAAGTCTCGCGAGGTATGACAGAGAGGCGACGAATGGGCTCATCACGCCTCGGATGAGACCCTCGTTTGTCACGCTATGGGGCCGTTATAAATCTTAACGGTGAAACCGGCGAGCATAATTTCGTTTATTGAAACCTGAAAGCACTATGGCCTTCGCTGAAAGTTGCGCCAGGGCTAACAGAAAGTTCATAATTTAAGGCTATGAATAAACGGGATCGATCTTCGATGTTATCTGAGCAACTTAAGCTTATGAGCATTGTATGCAAAGGGTAATGGTGTTGGTAAATTTAATTACTAAGGTTGTTTGCGAAGATACGGAGTCCTAACGGTAAAAGAAAAGCAGCATAATTTGTTTTGAGGAAACTTAAAGTATTACGGCTTTCACTGAAAGTTACCCTGACACTCACAAAACATCACAATTTCAGGTGCTAGACTAATGAAATCGGGGTAAGAAAAATCGTATCACTCGTCGATCTTTAAATTATCATCTTACCAGTGCTGTGGATAAATTGCATGAAGACGGTGGCCACGATTGCTGGGTTATTTGTGACTAAAAAAGTAATTATATAATTGGTGAACAAAAAGGCTGGTTTTCACGACAGCCTTCTCTCCCCACATGTAGCGGAGGTTCACTAATTTGATTTGTCTGAAACTCTAAAGAGGAGCGTTGGCTTCGACACTTCTGACCAAGTTTCAGGCAATAACCTCTAAGCAATTAACCTGTAGAAGGCCAAAAACTTAATCCTGTCATGAAAAAGGGCGCTTTTAGCCTTCTCAAGCATAATCGGGATGATTGTGACACCTACAACACGGGTCCAGCTGATAAAAACGGTGCTCTGAATATCAACACAAGTCAAGTTTATTGGGTTCAGTTTAACTAAACTTAGGCGTGCAATCGATAACATCTCAATAAGTGACCTTGGTCTTGGGAGGCGCCGTTACCCCATTGGCCTCATGTCAATGACGCTAAAGCACGGACAAACTCGATCGGCTGCAGCCGTACACTCCTCTGGGCCCTAGTGGCTTCTTACACGCAGCACGAACCAGTGCATGTAGGTTTCTTAGTTGGATTGTGCAGCCAAGACGACTTCATTTAACATTGCTTTAAATTGAGTTTTTCCGTAGGGATACAATAGGAGACAGAATCCTCGTGGCGAAACAGCCATGCCTGAGTTAGTTCAGGATAATTACGTACAGCAGTCTTGCACATTTTACTGTCGGATTAATCATTCCTGAACAGAAAATGCCGCATATAATAATAGACATAGACAGAAAAAGTCATTTACCTCTAAATTATTAGTTCGGAAAGCATTTTCTACGATATTAATACTCTCTTCCTCATTCTTCTTCATCTGTTTGTTTGTATATTAGGGGAATTAGTGGGTTTAGTTAGCTTAGTAGAGTTAGTGAGCTAAAGGGGTGTAGTGGAAGTAGTAAATTTACTGAGCTTAGTGGAGTTAGAGGGCTTAGCGAACTTAGTGAACTTTACGGGATTAGTGGAATTAGTTGATTTAGTAGGCTTAGTGGAACAAGCGTAATTAGTGGACTAGTTGATCTTAGTAGAAAAAGTGGACTTGGTAGGCTTAGTGGAATTAGTAATCTTAGTGGAGTTAGTGTTATTAGTGGACCTTGTGGACTTGGTGGGTTTATTGAACTTACTGGCCTTAGTAGACTTCACGAAATTAGTAGACTTAGTGGATTAGTGCATTTATAGAGTTCGTGGACTATGTGGGCTTAATAGACTTTATGGGCTTAGTGCAATTAGCGGATTTTGTGGGTTTGGTGGAATTACTGGACTTACTGGGCTTAGTGGACTTCGTGGAATTAGTAGACTTATTGGATTAGTGGACATAGTGGAATTTACGGACTTGGTGACTGTGTGGACTCTGTAGAGTTTGTGGATGAGATATACAGATGCGATTAAGTTAAAGACTAACTTAGTGATCCAGATAATCTCAAAACGTCTCAAAACTGTAATACTAAATTTTAAATACGTATAATTACTCTAAGATGGAAAATGCAGAAAATTATTAGCCCTCCAAGGACTTCAGACGGTAAAAAATATTATTGCAGTACAGACAGTCAGCACGTTCAAAAATCGCCTGGACAAGTACTGAAAGCTACACCCTCCCTGTACAGCATCGGATAGCCCCCCTCCCCCCTGTAGCTCCCAAATAAACTTCTAAGCAGTTTTTATCCTTCTAGTAGCAGCTTTTTTCTATCATCTTCTGCAACCAATTAAGCTTACTGTGCCGGTGAGCTCCTGTCTCACTGTTAATTAAACTTACTTACGACCCGAAGGCTAACATCTGACGCCTCTCTCGAAATGTGTAGACCAGACTGCCTACTGTCCATCATATAATCGAATTATTTAATATATATACTATCTAAAAAGATAGTAATATTATCCAATAATATGGAAATAAAGACGCAAATTATAGACATGGACTGTTTACATTTAATTAGCATAGGCTTATATCCGCACATCGAGATCATACGAACACGTGATAAGTTTTACTTGTGACTACAAGAGCGAACTATTCGCGTTATTCAAAGGAATGCTGAGGAATATTCTAACTAAAAGCGAACAGAACAACGAGCTTGCCGAGGGGTCGGAGCAAACTGTTGGACGGTCTCTACCACTAATAATTTATTAACAAACAGTTGTGTCTTCTAGGGGTAGGCATATATTGTGAGGGCACCGCGCGGTTCCATTAGACTTCCCACAAGGATTTCTATAATTGTTTCTAAAGGAAAGCATGTTGGCCGACTTCAACCTTTTAGGGTATGAGGTAAACCTTCATTTAACATTAGGAATAACAATCTTAAGAGCTACTAGAATAATGGACTGTATGCGTTTGTGTTCTAAGATTACGTACATTTTACGGTCTACCTGCAACAGCACAATTCGTAAGCATGACACTATTTAAAAGTGGACACTGACAACTACCTGAAGGTGAAAGACTACATCGCGAAGAGCGTAGAAATTAAAATATATCAACTAAACTCACCTCTATTACAGTATATTATCGACAGTAGAGATGTACGCGCTAGTAAAAGAAACTAGCAGCGCTAGCGCTAGATCGACCTGAGAAATACTAGCGGCGCTAGCGCCACATATTTCTAAACCTAGCGTCGCTATCGCTAGTTTTGGCACTAGTTTTTGGCATATATATCCACTATAAGTCAAAAATCTGGAAGCATTTATTTTAGTGCTAGGAAAAACATGTAGAGCAAGACAAAAATAAATGGAATTTTTTATTGCCTAATTGCAAATGGAAGAAATTAATGAAGCGTTTTACTGATTTTCGGTATAACGAGAAGATACACGAAAGATAAGTAATCTACGATGATGATACAACATAGTGATAATTAACTTGCAAAAAGTAGCGACTAGCGCTTGACATAGGCTAATTCTCAAACCTAGTGGCGCTAGTGCTTGCTCTATTAAAGAACTAGCGACGCTACTAGCGTGCGCTAGTTCTAGCGTCGCTAGGCACGACTCTGATTGGCAGTCTGGCGTAAGGAGAATGGACTGGTGTTTGGCACTAGACACGGGCTATTTTCAGAAGGACTTGTTAGTTTCCTGCAACAATTCTTGTTATCTTATTTAAATCTAATTGACACAGCTCATTTTATCAAAATCTATACGTTGGTTAATTCGAGAATCGACTTTCTGCCGATCTAAACACATTCAAAGGAGGGGAATTTGAAATATAAATATAAATGCATGAATATATACGTATATAACATTGAAATACATATTAGACGCTATATAGGTGTCTAACGATACATAGTTTGATTTTTTACAATCATTTGTAAATACCTAGAACGTATATACACTATTGTGAATGAAGGTGTTCAAAACACGCTCTCTACTTTGTGTGCTAGACTTTCTTGATTCTCATGGTAGAAGACGATATTTTCTCTATCAGTTTGTTGTCCTTCATTGGTGACTGAGCGGTGAATTTTTTCATTTTTTGCACTGTCTACGATGAACTGGAATAAATAGCCAGGGTTGACGAAACTGACAACAGTTAGGTTCAGCCAAAAAGTCATCTGTGAAAGATGAAATAAATAAAAGCATATACGGCGAATGTTGCATCAGTGCAGGACGCTTTTCTGTATCATGCAGGGCACTCGCTGCTGCCGTACAGTAGAACTCCTCAAACAGAAATTTCCAAAACAGGGAAAACTCCTGAAAGGTAGACGCCCAAAAACTCAAAATGAGTAGAGAAACGTAACTTATATTTCGCAGTATATCTGTCGTGGATTGCAGCAATAGCCGACACCATAGGTAGTGATCAGCAAACTGTTATGGTCGATCGTAAATGGTAGTCCATTCACTGTAAGCTTCATGATTTTCTATGGTACTGTATTAACAAAAGAATATATTTCACGACTGGGTCGGAAACATGCATGCGGCACAAAACTTGTCAGGTCGAAACTGACACCCCTCCCGTAACTGAGACAATGTGCCTGGCTACGTCTTAAGAGTGCCACTGCATGTTGTTCATCCACAGACCTGTGCCTCTTGCTTGCTGAAGTCTTGAGAAGATCGGTGGCCATGATTTCTCTTTATTGCAACTTTGAGAAAAGGGAGCGTGATTGAGGTGCTCATTTCATAAGCAAACTGTAGAAGAGCGATTCACTCTCTATCTTAGCCTGAAGTTACTGCAGTCGTATTCCGTAACGCACAACAGCATCATCACTTATCATCTGCAGCACGTGCTATTGGTTTGACAGACGCGTCAGCTAGCTCTTTGTTTTCTGAGTGACTCACATAAAAGTCGGTAAATGTGGGACCATGGGAAATATTCATATCAACTCTGTCCATTTGGTATATTTTTTTTCTCTGGAGTCCGCAAAGAAGTCTGTACCCTACGCGCCACGAAAAGTGCAAGCATCAGGTATCTAGAAATGATTTGGAGCTAGCTGGTAAAGTATCGGAATTCTAGGCGTAGTCTAGCATGATTTTTTGAGTCTCCAAAACTGGAACGTTAGTAAGGAGGCATGTGATGTCAAAAAAGCGATTTGCCCATCAGGTTGAGTAAATCGTACAATATCAACTAAAAATGCATCTCATGACATGATATTTTCTCGGTATAAAGGGCATGATGACGTCAAGCTATCTGACATTGTATGTTGGAATGGTTACTCCAAAATTATCTGTCATAGTGGTTTTCTTTCTTTCTTTTATCATTGCCGTATTAAGTAACCAAGAGAACAGGAACTTACTATAGGGGTAATGTTGATATCCTGTTCAACACCATCGACAGTTTTGATTACTTTACACCTTTATTGTCTCCACATCACAGTACAAGTTAAAATACTAACAAAGTAAAATAATCAAACACTTGGAAACAAGCCCCTAAAAGCTATTGCTTATTGGGCTATTGCTTTACAGTGTTGACATCTGGGTAAAGTTTCTCCGTTGGATTTATTGTATTTCATTTAAAATTTCTGCTTGATTAACTACATCGTGTAATTCATGCACAGAGTCATCTTAGTACTAATTAATAAGTTCGCTAAATTTTTGTATGCTCGTCGTATTTTGGTGTTGGAATATTCCCGCAGATTTTCAGCAGTTTTTCTTATGGACTCGAAAGAGGAGGGGGGGGGGGTGAGGAGAGTAAAAAACTGATCTAGATGGATTTTCGACTGCTCCCAAAATAGTTTACCGATATTTACGTACTTTTTTGGTTGCCAAGAAGTCGGTTACGGGAGGTTGACACACTGTGGCTGCTACACGTTATGGGTTCTTCACATTCGAATTGATGGAGAACTTTCCACGTACTTCTCAGGACAGAAGTGACTCGTGTATAACTTTGCATATGATTTTTTAATCTATTTAGTGGTTGAATTAGCCCTGAGTATGGTATCGAAGACCGAGGTTTAGGCTTTCTTTTGATTACACCGGTACGGCACATAGTTATATTTATGAAGCCAACTTGATTCCATGGCTTGATGAACAGACAATAGCACGCAGCTCCATATTATGCACACAATTTTTAATGTAAGCTGTAATATAATAATCCAAGAACACCTCCCGCCTGTGGAGATACAAATGTTTAATAAATAAATAAATAAATAAATAAATAATTTGTGGCTAAAAGTAAACACTCGCTCGAATTTACCACTGGACTCTCAATTTAGACCTGCTACAAAAATCTGGATTGTATTTTAGGTTTTCTTTAGATATTCATACTTTACATTCTCATCATAACAGCTGTGTGTGAAACGTCCACAACTGATTCCAGTGAACCTGCTGAAGAAATGCAAGACACAAAGCTTAATATTGGGACCAAATATACCAACAACGGACTTTGGATCTGGAATCACAAAGTAGGAATTGCGAAGATACCGTTGGGAGAATTTCTGAAGGGAAATGCTTTTTAACGTGTTTAAGTGGCAGTGTTATCAGTCAGCTAACAGCTGGAGAAAGTAGACTAAGCCTTCGACGGTTCTGGAAGTGAAATGTTTCCACGATGCAAACGTTCAAAGTTGCCTTAGTATATTTTAGATTTTACTAGAGTGTGACGGATCTCATTCAGTTTCCACAGCTTGGCTGTTAATTCATTGCTGTTATTAAGGTCGCTAATTTGTACTAAAATGCAGAGATAGTGTGGAGCACAAGCAGCTGCAAGAGTATTCAACTCTGCTGAATTAATCTCGAGTTGCCTTTTTTGTCAGTCACAAGTAACTGTTGTAGTCTATAATTTAAATATGATTTATATAATGCCATAAATATATACCCAATTATTACACATGCATCCTTAATTGAGTCAGTGCTTTCCCAGCGTTCTCACTTTCTGCTTGATCTTTTTCAGCTTTTCATCTGTCTACCTCACTATCTCCTCGTCATGTGTTCCTTCTTCTTTTTCTTCTTTCTTATTTCTATTTTCTTCTTTAGCTCGTACTTTTCCATCTCCTACTGTCTCTTCTCCATTGTTTTCCCTTTCTTCTACTTGTTGTTCATCCTTTTCATCTTCGTCACTTTCCTCCCAGCAGGAGCTGCCAAGCACGGGTGTGGGGAACATGAGTGCTGCCCTGCCGCTGTACAGGTCCTCACGGGAGCACTGAAACATGGGAAATCTTCCATATTATTCTGCCTGCAGCTCCATAGATACCTACGTCACTCCGTCTGTAGGTTATGCTTTCAGTAATAGATAGTAGACAATTAGAGTATCGTTGATAGCATTACGGGAGAGAACAACAAGAGTATAAGTCAAGTCAAATTTAAGCTGCTACTAATCGTAGATCATAGAAAGAAGATTTTCTGTCCATTAGTACATATCTTCAAACTTTCGTACGTAAGATAGGGGTTTGAGGGAATAATTGCGGAACAATGCTTGTGTTTATGGAAATTTTCCAATGGGATTAATTATAAGGAAGTAGAAACGGCTATAGAGATCTGAAGCTGAAATTTCCAGCCAGGCTAACGCGCTGATTGGCTAATTGAATGACTAAATGCTTGTGATTAGCGGAAAGGGATGGCTGGGAACGTATGTTGGTGGGAAGGGGGGCAACCATTGGTGACGAAAAAAATTCCTGTCCAAAGCGGCGAAATGTCGCTGCGTTCCCTTTTTCTATTAAACCTCCTTAGAATTTCCACAGGTTCCGGGTAGTAATAATTGATGCAATACTATTACTAATTGACTCAATTCATAACAAAAGTTTCCTTGAACTCCATAACGACCTTTGCAAAGAATGCAATTCCTCCGAGAATTCAGAGTTTGATTAGCAAGGAGGTTTTATAGAAGGAGGTAACAAAGCCGTGATTCGCATGGAAAGCCAGCCTAGTGTTTTTTTCCGGCATGGCTGATTTGTGGTGAAACGTCTCATCACAAAAGTATATTCTTTAATCTACATAAAAAGTGCGTTAAGTGCAATCTTGCTATGTTCACTGGCAGAAGAAAGCTAACGCAGTATATATTCTGCCTGATAGATTCCGCAAAGTTTTTATTCTCTCATTGCTGCTCTGTCCAACCACAACTGCTATCGTCTTCCAGCTGCCTCAGCATACCAGCCACTTCTCGTAAAAATAACTCGTTACATATCGATCGCCGCAAATACCTACGAGCACTACAGTATATATAACATATATATTCTTTGCGGTGTAATACCCAGCAAGTTTCTAAAATTCAATATGGTGTTGCGACACATACTGTGCAGTGTACATGCAGCCAGGGTTCAGCCTTACCCGAACATTTTAGCTCCATCGGCGAGCTTTTCGCTCCCTCCTTCTGTTAAAGCTTGTTTGTTTAGCAAGTAAACCTACAGTTGCGGCCATAATGAATCGGACACCTAAAAACTCACCGGAAAGTCTTTAAATACTTCAATATTACTGAAGGCATAGAAGTGTAATTTTATACAAGTTTGAGCAACATGTCATAGCTGTATAAATTGTGTTACAATTTCAGCTATTCAGGATAAATAAAACAAAAGTTGCAAGCAAATGAATTGTAGGAATTTAGTCCGGACAAAAAAGTTCGGACAATCTTAAAAAAAAATTAATTAAACACATGAAATGAGGCTACAAATACGAAGTGCGTATTGAATTTAACTTTTTAGCATTCAGTACTCTGTGTGGCACACTTTACTGTCGATAACAGCTTGACATCGTCTACCACAAGAGCTGACCAGATTGCAACAGGGAGCGTTATCTTGCATGCATAAAAATTGGTTTATGAGTTGAAGAGGCTTTGAAGATCGGCACTACATGTTTTTGTAAAAGTTCCTTGTATACCTGTGCGTTTACTTTTCCTTGCAGACAAACTAAGGGACCCGTGCCGCGTGCTGAGATCATACCGAAGACCATAACGCTGACGCCGCCAGCTTTACATATGACGCAATTTCTGGACAATCTTTCACCAGTTGAACGACCAACAAGTCTTTTGCCATCGGAGCCAAGTAAATTGAACTTAGATTCATCGCTAAAATAAACCTTTGACCAGTCTTCTTGGGTCCAAAGAACGTATATTGCTGCATGATTCATCCGAACATTTCTATTCTTCTTGCTTATTAAAAGCTTGATAGCTGGAGTACTCAGATGCAAGTCTGCTTCTTTTATGTTGCGTGATTCCATGCGTATCATTAGCTTCACGGGAAATCTCTGCTGTGGTTTTAAACCCATTTTTCATTGACAATCTAAGCATTGCACTATCCTCTCTTCTCTAGGTTTTGCGTGGTCTACCACTTGAAACACCAGCGGTACTTGAGCTATTTTGGTCATATTTAGTCAGTATATCACTAACCACAGCTAAAGGTCGATGAACTTCGTCATCTATGGCCCTTATTGAAAGTTTATCATCGTGACGCAATATCACGATTAACTCACGAATAGAATAAGGCATAGGGACTTCCCGAGTAATGTTGATAGAGCTGATGTTGCATCGATAATGACTGCAAGTGTCTTCAACCCAATCTACACAATCTTCCTGTGGCAACATTGGCTTTTTTCTCAAATAAAATGGAAAAAATGAAGTGTCCGAACTTTTCTGTCCAGACTGAATTCTGGATTCATTTGAATTCATTTGTTGTAACTTTTGTGTTATTTATCCTGAACAGCTGTAATTTTAACACAATTCATCTTGATATGTTGCTCAAATTATAAAAAATTACACTTCTTTTTTAGGTGTCCGAACCATTATGGTCGCTACTGCATTTTAAACGAGGTGCGTCATTTTCCTACAAGAGTTCTTGGTCCCATTCGATTGCTAAGAAGAAAAACATCTGCATCACTGGAGTATAGACTTTTCAAGATACCTATAAGGTTAACGACTTCATTATACTTCCATATCCAACTGGAGCATTCTGGGAGCGCATACCTCCAACGACAATGAAAAATACAAATTGGTTTTGAAATTATGATTTCTTCTGTATTAACACCAAAATCTAGTCAATGGTGCCTTTTGACAGTAATAACTGCTTCTGAACAGGTAATTTTCTTGAAAGTCCGTTCATTACTTTTCGAGTTATGCTGCAAACAAACATTCTGACAAACATTAGTCAAACACACAGATCAAACGATCGGCACCAAAATTTAAACATGTATGGTTTTCAACATCTGTTTATAACTTTTTGCGTTATTTTGCTAACAAACATACAATCAAAAACAGAGACAAACAGACGAACGAATAAACAAATCATCATAAAAATTTGGCCACTTAATTACTCTTCGTGATACACTTAACAGCTCATGTAAATTACATGATAATCCATCCATAACTCTTTGAGTTATGGTACTAAGAAAAATAGGCAGACAAGCAAACGATTGAACGGATCTTCAGCGAAATGTTAATAATTTGTTATTGCTAACAAGCATAACAATCTGTACATTTCATAAAGATCCGTTTATAACTTTTTGAGTTTTCTTGGTGACAGACAAATAGACGAAACAACAGAGAGATAAAAACATAACTTCCTCGTCGGATTTAATAAACACACGATGGTGTTTATTATATTGTTTGATTTGCCCCATACTTCTTTGCATTTGTTAACTTTTCGAATTTTCCAATAAAAAACACCACAAGAAGAAAGCTAAGTTCAAGTGCCACCACATCTTACCTTCAAATCTACATTCCAGGTTTCCAGCTGAATCAATAACGCCTGGAAGTCATCCAGAGCCATGCCTTGCTCCACATCGCAGGTGGATAACATCTTCGCAAACTGCCACATCCTTTTTGACGACAACGTCGCTTCGTATTTTGCAGCTGCTTGACTTTGGCTAATTTCTTCTCGTAACAATGACAGAGTGTCTGCCACTGCCTGCAGCGAAGTCTGGAAGGCGTCAATTCTTCGCATCAATTCTTTCCCCATCTGGCACTGAGCGAAGAGAGCATCAATAGTTGAGACCAACTGAGATCCTTCCTTTCCATTCAACTTTGCTGCGATATCTCGAAGCGCTTCAGGTTGAAACATTCTCTCCGGGAACACAACTCCGTGGCCTTGATGTTTTCCTTGTAGACAATTACTGCACGTAGTGATTTGGCATTTGCAACACCAAAACTTCCGACGTTTGCCGTGACTCATGCAAAAGTCATATTCGCCGAGGGGCTCAAGATCGTGTACCACCGACTGATCCATCTCTCCACTAGGAATCAGCATGTACGATACGGGAAGTTTTCCAGCGTCCCCTGACCAAGGTTTCCTGCAGGTTGGGCAGGCCTTGGAGGCGGAAACTACGAGTTTCTCCAGGCACTCCAGGCAATAAGCGTGACCACATGGTAGGGACATCGGTCGCTTTCTGGAGCTGTTGAAGTTCTCTTCGCACAGAGTGCAAGCGGCAGATACTGAAGCCGAAGAGGACATCTGAAAATAACGCCACGCATTAGCACAGGCTTGGGAAAAAATGGTGGATGGCAGCAGGTAAAAACACCACACATATTAGTGCTGGCTTTCCAAAAAGTTATGGATGACACCTGGGAAAAATAGTCAGAGTAACACGGACTTTCGAAGGCAGAAATGCATGGCAATTAAATGGATAATAAAAGCCATAAACGTAAGAATACCAGATGTCTATTATCCGTCAGTGGAAAATCATTTTTGTAGAATATGTAGCAATTTACTGCAATTAACCTCCAAGCAATAGACAACTTCTAAATAAATACATATATATGAATAGGACAGTACGCTTAACGAGATAACACCTCTCTTATTGATGTATCAAAACAAATACCATTGTATGTGCTCTGGGCAAGACATAGCTACAATTATTTCTATTATTCAAATTTTACATTTGTTATACTGTACCACAGTCTCAAATAAAAGTTCCAGTAGCTCGAGTAGTGGCTGAGAACGACTTTAATATATATGTGTATAATTAGGGAGCAGCCCTACTTTCAAGTATGTCTGGTTAAAAATCACGCTATATTTCTTCGTTAACATATCTTTATTGACTTTCTCTAACAAACGAATTTTAAAGATAGTGGGCTGTTGGGTTCTGTGGATAAGCTGGCCAAAGTTGAGTGCGTTGAGGTTGACGTTGCTGCTACGCGTTTCGATCAGTTCAGATGATTATCTTCTGGCTGGCTGGTAGAGATATGCAGACCCAGGAAGAAGTGCGAGTGCAGATGGGGAGAGGCGTGAACTGGTGACGGAAATTTCGTTGGTTCTACATATAAGCATCTGTGCGTACCCTGTAATCGGTGCTAGCAGCTGATTGGCTGTTAGTGGTGTCCGCGTGACTAGTTAAAAGTGGGTGAGCGCTAGTTTCGGGCTTTCTATGAAATTTGAGAACGCGGCAGGATCCGGTTTTTGAGCGTTTATACTTTGTCGACTGGTTTTGATGGATAGTGCTTCTGGAATTTGTAGGCGATGGAAGTCACGGCTGTGATGCAGTATTGTAGTGCCTGACACCAACATATCTCGAGTGATGGTCATGTTGTGCTGCTGCAGTGTATGTGCCTTACGTCCTCCGTTGGAAAGATGAAGTGTGAGTCTCCTGGATAGAGTTGTGGTGGTCATGCCAATGTTCGAGCTGGTTTGGAGCTCGCAGTCTCCAGTAAGACATGTGTACTCGTACACGACATTAGTTTGCTTCAGTGGAATTTTTGTGGCACTGGTGTTGTTCTTCATTACCAGCGAGTAGACGGTGGGAATTTTGTAGTAAATTAATAATTTGAGTTTGTGCTCTCTATTAATGATTTGAGTGTTGTTCTTAATGATTTGATTGAGTATTCTTTCGTCCTTTTTATATGCGGGGATCATTTGATTTTCGTAAAATACGGTGTGTTCAACTTCTTCATCGGCTGGAGCCTCGCTACAGCTGTTAACCTTATTGATGTGCTGTTGCAGGATGGCATCGAACGTAGAGTTTGCATATCCGTTGTTGATGAGAGTTTGTTTCAGTGATTGAACTGCATGATGAAATATGAGCCAGGAAGAAGAGATTTTGAAGATATGTGTATGAGCGCCCCTATTGTCCCGTCTCTGTAACGTTGAGGACATTCGCTGCTTCCATTAGGGTAAATTCCGGCGTTAGTAGGTTTCTGTCATCTTGCAACAGTACTTCAATAAGGTTAACAGTCGCAGCGACGCTCCAGCCAATGAAGAGTTAAACACACCGTATTTTACGAAACTCATGTCCCCCACTTATAAAACGGACAAAAGAATACTCAATCAAATCATTAAGGACAACACTGAATGCATCAATAGATAACACAAACTGAAATGATTAGGTTAAAATAAAACTCCCACCGTCTGCTCGTCGGTAATGAAGATCAACACCTGTGCCACAAAATGTTCCGTTGAAGCAAACCAATGACGTGTACGAGTACACGTGTCTTAGTGGAGACTGCGAGCTCCAAACCAGCTCGCTCATTGGCATGACCACCACAACTCTATCCAGGAAAGTCACACTTCACCTTTCCAACGGAGAACCTAAGGCACATACACTGCAGCGGCACAACATGACCATCAATCGAGATATGTTGGTGTCAGGCACTACAATACTGCATCACAGCCGTGACTTCCATTGCCTACAAATTCCAGAAGCACTATCCATCAAAACCAACCGACAAAGTATAAACGCTCAAAAAACCGGATCATGCCGCGCTCTCAAATTTCATAGAAAGCCCGGAAACTAGCGCTCAGCCACCTTTAACGAGCCACGCGGACACCACCAACAGCCAATCAGCTGCTAGCACCGATTACAGGGTACGCACAGATGCTTATATGTAGAACCAATGAAATTTCCGTCACCAGTTCACGCATCTCCCCATCTGCACTCGCACTTCTTCCTGGGTCTGCTTATCTCTACCAGCCAGCCTGAAGATGATCATCTGAACTGATCGAAACGCGTAGCAACAACGTCAACCTCAACGCACTGAACTTTGGCCAGCTTATCCACAAAACCCAACAGCCCCTATTTATAAAGTTCGTTTGTTAGAGAAAGTCAATAAAGAGATATTAACGAAGAAATACGTAGTAATTTTTAACCAGACACATGTATATATATATTATCCCGAATACATGAAAGAAATCCACCAACAAAATATGTACCTACCATAATACTGGAGCAGGACGCCGAAAGACGTGCCATTGTCGTTCTCTGGAACAAAAGATAAAATTAATTATTCGTTGTTATCAGCCATGCCTTCATTATTACTCGCAATTACTGTGACATGAACATTTGGTTAGCTCTAGCCGTTCATTACACCGGGACATGGCGTACGGCAATCTCCAAAAGCTTCTATCTAATTGATCATCACCCAGGAATGAAATGAGAGAAGTGATGATAGTTTTGCTTTGTACCTGCGTGCTTATATGTATAAGCATAGCTTTTCAACTAAATACTGCCGGAAGGAATTGAGCTATCATCCCAATACCTAATAAGTAGTCAGGTGGGTTGACCTAGATCTGAGAAATCCTCAAACTATTGACTCAGTACTTTCAGCCTCAACCCATCCTCCACGAGTCGTTTTAATTGTTTATATACATTCTGCTACAGACACAGTGAAAATCGGGAGACTCTGTGATGAACAGTAGAGCTCCTCAAACAGAGACTCCGGAAACAGAAGACACTCTTTAAAATGAGATCTCTTACACTTTAAGAAACTTTCTCATAAGTCGGCTGCACGCAGTACCATCTCTCTTGAATTGTAGTGATGACCGAATTCATGGTGTTTGTTTGTTGAATTAAAGATAGACGTTGCTGAGATACGATGCTAGTGGTACGTCGGTAGCAGATCCAAAATAAAACTGAACTGAAGCAGTTAATGAATTTTGCGTTCTTAGAAAAACTTGTGTTTTCCAGAACAGTTGTCTCCAACCTTTTCATTACCACGGATATTTCAAAGTTATGACAGTTTACCAGATCTAGAGGGAATGGAGAGAGATTATTTTGTAACTAAGAAAGCAGACATAATAGAATAATTGAAAATTTCTTATGCGGTGCAGAACCAAAGGAACCAAGGACCGGTCCGAGTCCCCGGTCCCTAGTATTGGGGACCATTGCTCTACATTTAGAATTGATGCATTCATACGTTCATGCTGAGTATTTTTTTTTTTTTCATTGCCCCCTCCGATAAAGAGGTTACACTTTTGACGACGTTCGTCGCTTTGTCTGTGTGCTAGCAATATGAGGCCGGCTGCACACTAACAACTTTCGTTGCCGCTAGGAGCTTAGAGGCAACTCAACTTATCCGTGTACGTAGCTACGGCACGGCTTCAGCTTGCGCAAAATTTAACTGCTTCAAAAATTTTCAAATATTTCAGTCGCTACTGCAATTTCTACACCCTAGCGAGTGGCAATGTTGAACTTTCAACGATCGCTCTTAATTATGAGCGGTTGGTGTT
>LQNS02020120.1:16512510-16527143 GCA_001587735.2 Parhyale hawaiensis | reverse complement strand
CATCGGACCATCGCTATCGCCGATGGATTTTTGTGATGTTCCATCGTAACATCGTAGTTTTGCCGATGGCGATGGTCTTCACACCATCGCCATCGTATAATCGGCGATGGCCATCGTGTCAGGCATCTGCTGGGCTCCACAAAGTCTTCCCGCAACAGGGACAGCGAGTCGCTAGTGGAGAGCAAATGTCAGTCAAGCTCGAATTTTGTTCTTTTGTCCTAAATTAGAAACAATTTATGAGCATTCTAATGCAGTATAGTCAGCAAAAATTTAAAGGCAGTATGGAAGGCACATTGGCTCTAAAGCTGTGGCCGGGTAGCCCTATAAGATGGCCTAATAGGCTGGCAAAAACATCAGCCGTTTTCGAGTTCATTCTTCTTACGTAGTTAATGCGCTAGACGACAAAATGAATAAACGGGTAATTTTCAGTCTAAAATAATTCCATAGCTATTCGATTTGCACAAATTGTGAACAAAGCTGCATAATGCGATGGGAGCGTTCAATTTAGGGACACATGTATACCACGAGAGTAAAGTAGTTGCTGCTCAAAATATTTTCTTCTGCAAAACAGTTACATCATAGAAAATAGTTTAGGAGCAACTAGCCATAAGTGGGACTCTCTCAAATCTATGAAATTGCTTCCCAGGAACCGAATTCGTAGAATAAGAGACTGTACTAAATACTGTACCTCGTTTAACACTAAATACCCAAATTGCAAACCTCTACGAGTATTATATGTGGTAGCGGTCGGGCCGGAGACAGATAGCATGAATACTTAGGAAAAAAGAACACATGCTAGCTAATAACTTATTAGCTAGCTAGTATGTTCTTTTTTTCCTATGTATCCATGTTACCTGTCTCCGGCCCGCTGCCGCATATACACCAGCTTGAGTTGACCAGACACCATTCTTGGTGTTTACGGCGGCGGTTTTGGCAGGCGGTCGCTGCGGTGTCGTGAAGAGAACTTCTTCTGGCTTTCCTAACCTGTCTTAGTTCTTGAACGTACCTCGTCTAACACTGTTCCAACTAACGTACCTGACTTCACCAAACATACCGAACAGTGATCGTGAGCACCAAACATACCGAACAGTGATCGTGAGATCTCCGCGGGAAGTGCGCCTTTCCAAGTTACGTCTAGAGTTGGCAGTTGCGGTGCAACCTTCCTACGCAGTTTTATCAGGGGTTGGTAGCGTGCGGCTCGCGGGCCATGTGCGGCCTGCGTGCGAATTTTTTTTTCCTGAACCTTTCAGCAAGTACAGTCTCAAGGCAGCCAATGGCGTGGCAGGTCACAGGCCACAGTGGGAGGGGCGAAGGGTGATGCTCAGTGATGGTGTTGNGCACGCAAAATAACGCAATTTTGGCTGAAGTGTTTTCTCAATGAGAAAAAGCAAGGAAGATTTAAGGTGAAACTATGCCAGCAATTGCAAAACAGAAACGTCAGTATTAATTGACGTAAAATATTATACTTTACTTTATGCTTATTTCCTGTCTGTTCCTTGTTTATTATGTTCTTGTAATTAAAATTTCGACCACTGTTAGAAATATCATTACAAGCATGCATGTATCGCGTTGATCGATGGCCATTAGACCAATCGATATTTATTCGGAGATTTTTCTTTGTGATTATTACCTTCGCTAAATAATTTATGTTTTAGTCGGGTCCGTCTCTTCGTCTGTCACCATGATAACTCAGAAAGTTAAGGACGGATGTTAAAGAAATTTCTAACAATTGTCAACTATGTTAAGAGAAACAGATGATTAACTTTTGGTGAAGATCCGTTCTTCTATTTGTCTGTTTCTTTTTTCTTAATGCCATAACTCGAAAAGTTATGGACGGATTTTTATGAAATTCAAATGACTTCTAAGGCAAATTTACCTCCGCCAAGAAGGTTATGTTTTTGTTTGTCTGTCAGTCTGTATGTTTGTTTGTCGGTCTTTCTGTCAGTCTGTCTGTCATCAAAATAACTCAAAAAGTTACCGACAGATTTTGACGAAATTTACAGGGATTGTTAAGTATGTTAAGAAAAACAGATAATTAACTTTTGGTGCAGATCCTTCCGTTCGTTCGTTTGTTTGTTTGTTTGTTTGTTTATTTGCCTCATTTTTCCCAATGCTCTAACTGAAAAAGTAAGGGACGGAAATCTATGAAATTTACATAAATTGTTAAGTATATTATGAAGAGTAAATGACCGAACCTTTAGAACGATCTGTACGTTTGTTCGTTAGTTTGTCATTCTTTTTAAATTATGCTTGTTAAACAATAACTAAAAAATAATGAATGGACATTTATGAAATTTATAGGAGTTTTTAGTAATATTAAAAGGCATAAATGATCAAATTTTGGTGGAGATCGGTTTCTTCGATTTTATGCTTGATTCATGTTTGTCATAATGCTTGTTAGCAGCATAACTCAAAAAATTATCCGCGAAAAAAAAAATTACTTGAGCTGTTAACACTATTGAAGAGCACAAATTATTAGCTTTGGTGTTGATTCAAAGAAAGTCATTGTCTCAGAACCAATTTTAATTCTTCCTAACCGTTGCCCTGCTTGGCGGAGGTATGCGCTCTCAAATTGCTCTAGTACAAAGAGTGAATGACCAAAGTTTTGGGACGATCTGTTAGTTAGTTCGTTCGTTTGTTTGTTTCTGTGTTTAATTTCATGCTTCTAAACACAGTAACTCAAAAAGTTATGAATAGATATGAAATTTACAGGAGTTCACCGTAATGTTAATGGCCATAATTGATTAAATTTTGGTGATGATCGGTTGCTTTGTTTATGCGTTTGACAAATGTTTGTCAGCATGTTTGTTGGCTGCATAACTCAACAAGTTATATACAGATCTTCAAGAAAATTACTGGAAATGTTAATTCTATGAAATGCACAAATGTTAAGATTTTAGTGTTGATACAAAGAAAATTGTGATTTCAGAATCAATGTGAATTTTTCATTTCCATTGCCTTGCTTGGCGAAGATATACGCTCTCAGAGCGCTCTAGTTATTATTTGTTTTTAGCTTATTGTTTTTTCGACCGTTTCTGAGCACAATGATTCTTAAAACAATATGATGTAATTACTGTCACTATAATCATCATTATAAAATTTCTCATGTATAACTTTATTTGTTCTACTGTTTTACAATATCTAGGTATCCGTTGAAATGAGTAATTCATATGTTTCTATAATATTATAAACTGATTAATTACTATATTTATGCCGATAAAAAACATATAACTACATGTATATTTTGTTAAAACATCTTATCTATTACTAAATCTTTTTCTATGCACACAGGAATATGTAGATAGTTTTACTATAACATTCTCTTTAATGGCCCTCAGAAAATTATATATTTATTTTTGTTTCACTATCCTCTAAATTAAATATAAAACTATTCTTATGAATTATCCATTCATCACATTATGAAATTCGACATTACATTTTTAGACTGGCCACCAAGCTACAGAAAACGAGAGCTTACAATGCTCGTGCGGCCCGTCATTTGCTCGTGCGGCCTGCAAATCTTGCAGTCTTGCCCACCTCGGAGTTACATACATGTCAGTGTAACTGAGGTATAATCAATGATACAGTGTCATCGCAAATTCGTCACTATCATTTTTGATCGCAGGAGTACACTGGTGTATCAATATATTGAATAAGTACATATTCTAAATTATTTATAGAGATGATTACGAATGCAAACAATGGTCACTTGACTCACTTGCAATAGTCTCGATTTGGAGTGGACACTGAAGATAAAAAAGCATTCTACAGTAAGGAGCCAACTTATATTGACATACGGTATGATATCACCAAAACATGTTGTTTCTCCCACGGCGACACTTGAAGAGATAAAGCAACAATCGCTAATGCATTTCCTGCCGCCGGCAGTACGTCAGGCAACACGAGCACACGTCGATGATATAATACGAGACCATCAAATTCAGACAGCGCGTGCCGGAACTCGTGGATATTCCGCATACTCGAAAATGAAGCTCCAGTATTCATATATGCCTGGACCTGTTTCATGGCTACGTTCAGTAGAACTCCTAAACCAGACTTCCAAAACAGGGTGAGCTTCCGAAAGAGAAATTCCCGAAAGGGGAAAAACGAAAAATCTAGAAACGGAGACTGTATTATCTAACGCCATCTACCGTGAGTTGTAGCAGTAGCTCTTCTCTTTTTCGAGCGACTAGCAAAATGGTATAGTGAAACTTTATGTGTGGTATATTCATTCACCTGTACAACTTATCGATTAGGTACCTAAAATGTCATCCACAGATAAAATTCTTTACGAATGTGGAGGTAAAAATATGGTGTAAACTGGAACTCCTTCCGGAACTGAAACAAGATGCCTGCCCATGGTGACTGGAGTTCCACTGTTGTACGAAAGTTTCTTCCAAGTGTGACCAAGAATCGATAACCTGTGCATGTAGAGTAAAGTTTATAGCAGACACCTTTTATTTCAGAGCCTCTACTAGTAATAACTATGGATACGCTATTTTTCTCCTAGTTATATTGAAGGCCTCACTTACAGACGGAGGAAAAAAGCTAAGCAAGGAGGTTTAATGAAGCCTCCTTAAGCAAGGAGGTTTAATAAACCTCCTGAAGCAAGGAGGTTTAATGAAACCTTCTTAAGCAAGGAGGTTTAATGAAACCTCCTTGAAGCTAACGCATGGCCGGAACCACAGGCAGAATAACAGCAAAGTTTACCCAAGCAAAAATCAAAGACGCAACCGTTAAATGAACTGTTCGGTGCCTATTTGTATTTAGATTATTATTTCCGGTTTCCATTAATATTGAGCAAGCAGTTGCAACATTATAAAATTTATCCAGCGTTTCGCTTGAAACGGTACGTAATTTTTAATTTAAACGAAGTGCAGTGATTTGCACCTATTAATACCAACAAGAAAAAAATTGATAGTAGGCGCTTATGTTTTTAATTGTTTAAAATTTACCGCGAGTGCTCAATAATGGTTAATTATTCATACAGCTCAAGTGTTTTTTTTTCTGTGTAACGTTTGAACTACAGCACTCTGAGAGCGCATGCCTCCGCGAAGCACGCAACGTTAAAAAAAATCACATTGGTTCTGAAACCCAGATTTTTTATCTACGCCAAAATCTGGCCATTTGTGCCTTTTGACTGTAATAACACTTTCCATAATCTTTTGAAGATCTGCTCCTAACGTTTTGAGTTTTGTTGCTGACAATCATTCTGATAAGCATTGGCCACGCATGCAAACAGTCCAACCGATCATTGCCGAAATATGAAGACAGATTTATTTATGTCTTCTAATATTTGCAACAATTCCTGTAAATTTCGTGAATAACCGTTCATAACTTTTTCGGGTTATTTTGCTCGCAAACATAAAAGCAAACCCAGAGACCAACAGACGAACCAACAGATCACAAAAATTTGGCTATTCACTTTTCATGATATGCCTAACAATTTATGTGAATTTCAAAGCAATCTGCCCATAGCTTTTTGAGTTATGATACTAAGTAGAAAGAGGCTGCAAGCAAACAAACAGTCGAACGGATTATAACCAAAAGTTAATTCCGTGGTGCTTTTAATATACCTTACAATCCCTGTAAATTCCGTAAGGCTTGGTTCATAACTTTTTGAATTATCTTGGTGACAGACAGATAACCACACAGCCAAACTCGACAAAAGCATAACCTCTTTGGTTGTAACAATTTACAAAGCAAAAGGCGACACCAAACCATGAATTAACTAGAACGCCCAAGGACGTAAGATCACGGCCCTCGGTGGGGGGCAGCATATTTTGATGGCTTGCTTACTCTAGAGTTTTAGCACTTTTCACATCTAGGTCAGCCCACCTGAACCCCTGCAAAAAAAAATTATAAACATTAGTCAATTCAACGTTATCTCTCTCACTTAATTCGCGGGTGATAACCTGCTAAAGAACTAACTGAAGTAGGTATATGTTTATCCCCAGGTGTTCAATGTTTGTATGTTATTTGTACTATAATTCGGAAATGTTTTAAAAAATCCCGTAGGGCTTAAAAATTGCTAGGGAGTTAAATAATAATGCATAAATAGTTCTTCACCGCTTTCTAGCTTACCTTTATAGCTACGTAGAGGACGATAGACGCACTACGTTTCACCAGCAGCAGCACTCACTACTTGACTCGTACGAGTTACACTGCGTCTTTCGCCCTCTTGGCCAAGCGTTCCGCGTTTTATACTCATAGATTTCGACGACGTTTCGTCCCCGTTTCGTTGCTCGAGCGAGCATTTGCGTCGCTGCAGAAATCGTCTGCTTGGCGATATCTCGCGCAGCTCTCTCTGGTGGTCGATAACCCAAGTGGCGAGCTTCGAGATAACTTTAATGGGAATGTGAATAACATAAATTAATCAAGTACCTGCAAACAATCTGCAGGTGCTGTTTAACTTGCAAATTTACAAACTGTTTCTACGTTTGATTACGTAAAATATCATGAGCTGTTTCTGTTGAATGTCTACGTGAAAATCTTTAAAGTAGCAACAAACGAAATAAATCTCAGTACTTTCCTGTACGTAAATTAAAAATGTGTGGCAAATAACACCATGTCTTTATATCAAATAACCTAATTATGGTCGCGATTGAATTGAAAGATGATAAACGCCAAGATTTTTACAGTTAAACGTGATCACTCTAAATGATCATCATCCACTTTTCTAAAGTCAATCATCGCTGCATGTCTGTCCATTCTCACTTTTTTCGGCCTAAAACATAACGCGAGAGTTAGCAATCTAACGTTAACCGCTTTTTCTCTCAGTCATTCCCTGGTATTTCTTTAGTCTGTTAGTGTTTCTTTCCTCTGGTGGTCGAAAGAACCACTGTTCTAACTGTGGACCGATCAGCAGAGAAGTGTTTCCGTGTTGTGAGGAAATGCCGGCTGCGGGAATACGGAGCTGCCAGAGTGATCCATGCAGCTGACGACGCCATGTCGTCGTTAGCACCCGATCGTTGCCTCGTCCCCCCCCCCTTCAGGTGCGACATAAGCCCAGGTTTACCCATGGTATAACTATACGTAATGTAGTTATACCATCCATGGATTTGCCATCACGTCATCAAGGGGCTCCACGTCTCCTCTCTACATGTTACGGCGTAAAAGAAATAAGTGTGTGTCAACGTATATATATAATTAATTGATTGATTGACAAGTGACATATTTCAAATTGCATAATTGATTAGTTATTGTGTATATACATTAAATATGAAATGAACTGACATGACAGGTTATACANTGCTCTTCACACTACTGGATCTTCAAAATTCTAGAATTAAGGCAAAAAGAAAACCTCGATAGGTGTATCCATTGTACCCTGTATACGAGATAATAAATGATATTTATTTGTTTTTATGATACTAAGTAGAAAAAGGCAACAAGCAAACAAACAGTCGAACGGATTATCACCAAAAGTTAATTCTGTGGTGCTTTTAATATACCTTACAATCCCTGTAAGTTTCCTAAGGCTTCGTTCATAACTTTTTGAATTATCTTGGTGACAGACAGATAAACACACAGCCAAACTCGACAAAAAGCATAACCTCTTTGGCTGAAACAATTTACAAAGCAAAAGGCGACACCAAACCATGAATTAATTAGAACGCCCAAGGGCGTAAGATCATGGCCCTCGGTGGGGGGCAGCATATTTTGATGGCTTGCTTACTCTAGAGTTTTAGCACTTTTCACATCTAGGTCAGCCCACCTGACCCCATGCAAAAAAAAAAATTATAAAAATTACTCAATTCAACATTATCTCTCTCACTTAATTCGCGGGTGATAACCTACTAACTGAAGTAGATATATGTTTATCCCCAGGTGTTTAATGTTTGCATGTTATTTGTACTATAATTTGGAAATGTTTTAAAAAATCACGTAGGGTTTAAAAATTCTTGGGAGTTAAATAATAATGCATAAATAGTTCTTCACCGCTTTCTAGCTTACCTTTATAGCTACGTAGAGGACGAGAGACACACTACGTTTCACCAGCAGCAGCACTCACTACTTACTCGCACGAGTTACACTGCGTCTTTCGCCCTCTTGGCCAAGCGTTTCGCGTTTTATACCCATAGTTTTCGACGACGTTTCGTCCCCGTTTCGTTACTTGAGCGAACATTTATGACGCTGCAGAAATCGTCTGCTTGGCGATATCTCGTGCAGCTCTCTCTGGTGGTCGATAACCCTAGTGGCGAGCTTCGAGATAACTTTAATGGGAATGTGAATAACATAAATTAATCAAGTACCTGCAAACAATCTGCAGGTGCTATTTAACTTGCAAATTTACAAACTGTTTTTACGTTTGATTACGTAAAATATCATGAGCCATTTCTGTTCAATGTCTACGTGAAAATCTTTAAAGTAGCAACAAACGAAATAAATCTCAGTACTTTCCTGTACGTAAATTAAAAATGTGTGGCAAATAACACCATGTCCTTATATCAAATTACCTAATTATGGTCGCGATTGAATTGAAAGATGATAAACGCCAAGATTTTTACAGTTAAACGTGATCACTCTAAATGATCATCATCCTCTTTTCTAAAGTCAATCATCGCTGCATGTCTGTCCATTCTCACTTTTTTCGGCCTAAAACAATGCAAGAGAATGAGTGAGGCATCTAACGTTAACCGCATTTCTCCCCAGTCATTCCCTGGTATTTCTTTCGTCTGTTAGTGTTTCTTTGCTCTGGTGGTCGAAAGAACCACTGTTCTAACTTTGGACCGATCAGCAAAGAAGCGCTTCCATGTTATAAGGGAATGTCGGCAGCTGGAATACGGAGCTGCCAGAGTAATCCATGCAGGGCTGCCACTGCTGGGTTTTTCGGGCTTGAGCTGGGTTGCTGGGTTTTTATTTCGGAAATGAGCATAATCTGGGTTTTTTTTTGTGATTGTACTTTTTAGAGACATAATACGCTTTAGAAATATTCTCAGAATATCTATAACAACATCATTTAAGGAAAAATATAAACTCAAATGACTCCTGGCTCACGTAACCGCGTTTGTTCCAAGCGAATGTACTAGTTTGCCACTTTGGAACGCGTTCGTTACGTCGTTCAAACATAGTCAGTCTCATGCATCAGAGAGTGGCAGCAGCCGCAGCTTCACTCCCCGGTGATGGCGTTATTAACAGGTTCAAAATCTTGGATTCTGCCATTGCTGTCGATGTTACCTAATTGCTTTGTTTGAATTGATAGCACTTCTAGCTTTACATTTCCTTTCCCTTGCCAAAAATAGCAGAGCTAGATCTTCTCGATGATCAGCTGCGATGTTTTCGTGTGTCTGGAAATTCTTTGCCTATTACTTATAAATCGATTCCAGAATACTGGAATAAATAAGGTGCAGTGACAGATGCATTAGATAACGCGAAGTTTCCGCTACTTTCAAAGTTATTAAATTGTTTGACTGTGTTGCCGCATTCTTCTGCATGAGCAGTCAGCGCAGAAAGAATATATATTCGCTTGTTTGAATTTTGATAAAACAAAAAAAAAAATCCACTAATAACAGACTACTTGCAAAACATACACAGAAAGCTTGAGCAAGCTGAGAGAATATACATGGAAGAAGATATGTTGACTGTTCACGAAGAAATCAACCTTGAAAATGAATAGCGTTGAAGAAAAACGTGGAGCGGATTTGCTCTTACGTGCTACACTGCAACGAAAAAACGAAGAAAACCTTTATTAATCTAATATTTTTATTGTTTCTGCCAGTCTGGGTTTTTTAGGTCCAATCTGGGTTTTTTTGAAGCTTCAATCTGGGTTTTTTGGTGAAATCTCGGTGGCAGCCCTGAATCCATGCAGCTGACGACGACATGTCGTCGTTAGTACCCGATCGTTGCCTCCTCCCCCCCCCTTCAGGTGCGACATAAGCCCAGGTTTACCCATGGTATAACTATACGTAATGTAGTTATACCATCCATATGTCTGCCATCACGTCACCAAGGGGCTCCACGTCTCCTCTCTACATTCAAATCATCCACTTAGATACTAGAAAGCAGTATATGGTTAAATTTCCAAGCTAATGCACCATTAACGTACTTCTCACCCCAGTAACTCGCATTTTGTGTTCTAGTTATCTAGCTGACAACTACGGACTTGTATTTAAAGTAACTACCTCGTGTTATCACATTCGTCTGATCTTACGGTGTACTCACGTGAAGAATCGGTATTAAAAAAGAATTGTGTCCGCAAAAACTCTTGGGACCATGCATGTAAAAACATTCAAATTAGTGTTATCCTTGAGACTGATGTGTAAAGCTCTTCAGCGTAGGCTCCATTATAATTTTTTTTTGGCACTAATCAAAGTAAATTATTAATATTTTGCTAATCCCATCCCCCCTCCCCCTTAAGTCAGAGAATATTTTACCCTAATTTTGTAGGATAGGGTAAATGAATTATATTATGACATTGAAGCAAATTGTTCCGTATCATTGAAACTACTAGGTACTTCGAGCGCAGAAATTATTATTTCATGCGTCGAATGCGTGCCGGAGGGTCTACTGGAACGATTAGCACGGTTAGCACAATTAGCACGATTAGCACGAATAGCGAGTATCATATTTATTACCCTTTCTACTGAAACTTGTGATTTTTGGCAATTACTCTTTGTTAATTAGTCTGCAATGTTCCCATTTATGTACCTAATTAATCTGCAATGTTCCTATTTATGTACCTAATTAATCTGAAATGTTCCCATTTATGTACCTAATTAATCTGCAATGTTCCCATTTATGTACCTAATTAATCTGCAATGTTCCCATTTATGTACCTATTACGGTGAAATATTCGGCACAATCTGAACTGATATCTGATATTCGTCTCGCAGCAGAATATTAAGGCATGTAACTTCCTACTGTGCCATTGTGATCAATGTGAAAATCATCAATCACGCAAATAATGAGCTACTTAACATTCTAAAGCCCGGTTCTCACGATAAGTAAATGAGTTCCTTCAGTTCATCGTCCGATTGTTTTGTTGAGCCTTTGAAAACGGAAGTTTGAGATGTTTGCCGTCAAGTCTGTCTGCTGAACATGCGTCCTTAGAAAAGCTCTGGATATTCTTTAAAATTTATAGTGAATTATACTTAAGTATAGTTCGGGCTCGTGTTATGTTTAACCCTGAACGGCATGGCTGCATGCTATTCGCACGTAGTTTCAGCTTTATAGACGCAGCTGCATAGGATTTTCAGTGAGTGAATCCGTTGGATGTTAACTGAACGCAACAATGCGCCTGACGCCGAGGCAGGGTTCACGCAACTAGTGACATTCCTATGCGGTATCAGCATAGAACCAACTTAATTACTCCGACTATGTTACCGCTTCCGATTGAAGGTTATTAAACAGTCTTCTGATCGGACCTCGAAATTATTTGACTTCTAAACCATTTTCTCTAGGCAATGTAGCGGTAAGATTTCAAAATACATGCAGTGTAACTTGCGTATCTTACCTGAGCTTTTGAGTAGCGTGTGGTGCGCAATTGGGTTATAAATTTTTGTACTTTTTTCCCAAAATCAAAGTCCTGCATTATATATGATTGGATGAATGTTTTGTTATACTATAAGTGAAGAAACCAAATTCTATTTTTATTTATTTTAGAAAGGGCACCCCCCCCACTCGAAACGAAACGTATTAAATATGCATTACAGCCAATGGTATGAAATGCGAAACCGTGCTAAATTATCAAGCATTGAGTACATTGGTGGAGTTTTTGTACGCAATCTGAGTAACAACTAGATCACTTTGGGAGCGTATACCTTCGCCTAGTAAACAACGGCTACAAAAAAAAAATGCAATTTGGTTCTGAAACTATGATTCCCTTTGCATCAGCATCAAAATCTAACTGTTTCTGCATTTTGGTAGGGATAACAGCTTCTATAATTTTATTACAGATCAGTTTATAACTTTTCGAATTATGTAACTAATAAACATTCTGACAAACGTAAAGCAAACACACAAACAGATCAACCGATCAACACCAAAATTTTATTAGATTAGATAGGCCAATTCTCCCAATGTATATCAATACGATGTTTCAACGAGTTGACTGACTCCGCACCAACAACGACGGATGTTAAGATCGAGATCATTAATCTTATTGAGAACCGAAGTGGGCCAAGCATGCTACCTTGTGGAACCCCTGATGATGCCTGTGTCCAGAGACCTGCGTCTCGCCTTCAAGCTTCACTCGCTGCTGCTGACCCGTATGCCATGCCCTGATCCATTGTAAATAGTCACCCTGGATGCCGTGGGCTTCTAATTTTTTCATTAGCCGGCGACATGGGACTTTATCAAAAGCTTTTTGGAAGTCTAGATACACAAGGTCTACACCCTTCTCATCATCTTTAATATCGGTAACTTTTGAGAAAAAGTCCAGTAGGTTTGTTAAGCAGCTTCTTCCATTTCGGAAGCCATGCTGAGCGTCGGATATGACTCATATGAGCTGATGCATCCTCAGGTTATATGTGACGAGCTTTTTCAAGAGGCGCTCGATGGTTTGGCTGATGACCGCAGTAAGACTGATTGGTCGATAGTTGCTAAAGCTTTTCTTATCCCCTTTCTTATGTATTAGTATCACGTCAGCTAGTTTCCATTCCTGCGGAACTTCTCCCGTTCATATCTTTTAACAATTCTAACAATTTCTGTAAATTTCATGAAGATCCGTTATGTGGTAACTTTTTTGTTATTATGCTAACAAACATGAAATCAAGCAAAGCACAGAGACAAACGAACGAATTAACAGAGAATCAAAGAAATTTGAGGATTTATTTTTCGTGATATGTCCAACAACTCAAGCAAATTTTATAAAACTTTCTTAGTTATAACACTAAAAAAAGAGGCAGACAAACAAAAAAAATGAACAAACATTTTGGAAGAATCTTCACCAAAAGTTAGTCATCTGTTACTCCTAACATGCCTTAAAATCCTTGTAAATTTTATAAAAATCCGTTCATAACTTTTTGAGTTATCTTGGTGACAGACAAACTGAATAACATGCAAACAGACAGAGAAGCACGATATAAACATAAGCTCCTTGGCGGAGGTAATTACTATACATTAAAATAAAAATTTGTAAATGGAATTGGTCAGATTACTGATCGTTCCGGGTGAAGACTCTCCCCCCTCTCCAAGACGGAAACGTTTCGGTTACCATACGACAGCATATGGGTTGCAATACTTTCCCGACGAAGTGGATATCTAATTATATTCAAAAGAATGGTAAAAGCATCGGTGTATGGTGAGGTGGGGCAATATAGAGTGCTTACCTTAGCTGGGGAAGAAAACGATCGTTTGTCCGAACATCGTGTGGACCCACCTTACACCGGCTGCAGAGTTTGTTTTCCCGTATGTCCAATGTGTTCGTCTGACAAAGTTCAGCGTGTTAAACTGGGTATATACATAAAAATGACAATAATGATATTCACAACGTTCGAATGTTTCGTTGTGCCCTTGCAGTCGCAACTGCGTGTCTACCAAAGGTTTGTCTAAAATAAGAGTCTTCATATTCTCAACGAGCTTGCGTTAACAGGGGTCACTACGTATATTTCCGGCATCCACTCAAATTTTGGGCGAATAAGGGCGGATTCACTTGCAAAGAATGGCCAAATAAACGAATTTCCTCAGCTAATCTTCGGAAAGTTGTGTCTTGCCCTAATAGAGACATTTGCTTGTCTGCAAAAAAAAACTTGTAAATGTGAGCTGTCAAGTCAGTTTGCTCAGCAAGCGACACGAATGAAGTTTCTTAAGTCTCTTCATATGTGTAACAGATAAAATAACTTTGAAATATTTACACTCTTGCGTTATCCCTACGAACAATTCAAGGTATTCACACATGGTGTTCCATTTTATCTTCCTCACTATGGCATGAACCTCCGGCTTCAGAATTCAAAAAGTTCTCTAGCGTGTCGTTGAAATCAAATTTCACCAATGCATTGGATCGCGGTGAACAAAATACACAGGACAAAAGTATGTCGTCTGCGCCGTCCAGGCTGGGAGAATTCGAATATTTGCCCAGAAGCGTTGCGTTGCTCTTGCTTTCTTCACAAGTGTTCCTGTCATATTGATCAGATAAACGCACAGCTGTTCCGAACACTGCACTGTGTCGTGTACGCTAGTCACTAACTCGTGTTGAACGTGTGGAGTGTTATAGTCCGCAGCCTCTTTGTAAATTGATTTCAAGCCGCCATTAAAGTTATTCTTCAAGCTTGTATACGGTAAGTCTTGCTTTCAATGAGTTCATATACTGCATAACGTTGTTTACTATAATGATCGAGGATGAAAATATAATTTTCTCTGCAGAAAACGGCTCACGTGTTCGGTACCTTCGTAATTAGCACTTCAGAAAATACTATCAGTAAGTGAGAGACGGGCAATGGGGTTAGGTTCGTCCATCTTATGTTATGGGAAGCAGCGCCCCCAGACTAGGCCTTCACTGGGACGTCTGTCTTTCGTGCCCACTTTACTTCCTTGGGATTTTTCATGCTCCGACTAATGATTCATTATTCTGATCTTCCTTTTCATTCTCGACTTACTGCTCCCATGCGCGTTGATCCCATATGGGAAGACCCTTGTACATGGGTTCCACGTGTCCGTCTAAATATTTTATCATTTTTATGTCCCTTTTTTTC
>LQNS02020120.1:16454158-16468603 GCA_001587735.2 Parhyale hawaiensis | reverse complement strand
TGTCCGGAATTAGGAGTTCCACTTTTTTTTCTTTTATCTTCTCGTCATGTGATACTGCACCATCCATAGTCGCATTGAATGAATTCTAGAGAACATCTACTTTCTCTTCTTCAGACGTGTGCATCAGCCGGGCGCTGGTACCTCAGAAGATGCAGTGGTTGAATGCCTCGTCCAACCTGCGAATCCACCTGGCCAGGATGAAGGACAGCGACGTGCAGTGGTGCATCTCCGTAGTCGACAAGCTGCTGCGTGACGTTCGGGGAGAGTGTGCACGGTGGGTTTGTAGCGCAGAAGCACTTAAATTTAGAAGAACGAAGATCCAAGGCTATTCGACAAATTCGATTTAGGAGCAACTGCTGCGGTGGACTTCCCACTGAGCGAGAAAAGCGGGAGAACGTGAGCACCCTTCCGGCGATGGGAGCCACCGGTGGGTTCTCTTTGCTCTGAAGGTGCTCACCTTCTGGTTTTCATTGCTTCAAAGAGCCCCGCCGGTAGGTATTCCCTGCTGTCAAGGGGCCCACCGGTAGATTTTCTTACTATGACTGGGTCCACCGCTGGCCACTCTTTTGCTTGGAAAAAGACCACTAGTTGGATGTCTGAAACCCTTGAGTTCTACCCCACTCTCCTCATCTCAAGTTAACTTTATCCAAGAGTACCTTCTGATGTCTCTCTTCCAACACGGGTCTTGCAATCAAGCGCAATCTCACATGTAATGTACTATTTTACAAGTATACCTACGTTGGTAAACAGATTATTGCATAGCTAATGTACTTTATTGATCTACATTGCCTAACGAATGTTGACTTCAATTATTCATTGTAATGCGTGTTGCGCAGGAATGCTGAATGTGAGGTCCTGATCTACCGGTATTTTATTAGCACAATTAAGGTGAAATGTACCGCTGATACATGTGCAAAGATTGTTGTTGTCTTTTAATGTTGACAGTGCCTGCAAACAAATATTTGATTAGGTTGTTATTACTTTCAGATGGGTGTATTCTCTATTGATAGCTTGTTTTAATCTGTATTTTTCTGTATGATGAAAGAGAATAGATAAATGTGAAAAGGTGTAAGGTGTATCTTTGGTTTGAAGAAGTCCAGTCGTTTCACAACCAATAGCGGGAGCACTGTGATAGCCTCGCGGTAGACGCCGGAAATCATTTTTAGCCATCGCAAAATATGTCTTAGATATTCTGCAAAATTAGGTATTAGACTATATATGAATAACCTTTATTGGGGCTACTATATGAGCGCACGTTTCAATTAGTGCTGTTCGTACGAAAGGTTATGATTGAGTCTGTGACGATTTAGCTGATGCGACAGTTGGTGAGTATTGTGACAGAATGTATATTATGTATGGGAGTTTGTCGGGACCTCCCAGCCCCACCAAGTCCTACCTGAGTGGACTGGATGTGGTATACTCAACACGAATAAACTGCCAAGGGAAATGAGAAGCAAGACTGGGAATGAGTTTAATGCAACATTATGCTTCTGCACGAAACTTAATGGGACAAAAATCTGTGAACGAAACTCTATGCAACACTCCCCGGCCGTCGTCGTAGCACCGTGAGTAGCAGCAGGAAGATTTGTGGAAGGACAGATACACACCCAGACACGCAGAAAACAATTCATTCTCGACGATACTCCGCGGGCAGCGGCGCTAGTAACACAATCCACTATAACAATAACTAGCGGGACCCGTGAAAAAATTCACGGCTTACTGCGTTTATTTTAATAGGTTGGAAAATGTTCTGGTACCGGCGTGCTTGTTATTGGATTTTTTAATGTCATTAGTTGCACAACTAATTTTATCGCGTAAATTAGTGGAAGTCGGTAGTTGCCCTTCCAGTAGGTAGTTAACTTCCAAGGTTTAGTTGTCCTCCTGGGGCTAGTTGTTCACCAGTGGGTTGTTGCCCTCCCAAGGTTTCGTTAACCTCCTATGGGGATAGTTGTCCTCCTATGGAGGTATCTGTCCCCTACGGGACCCGTGTATATTCTACGGTTGATAAATATTTTCACCTACCATAGTTTAACCTGAGGTAATGCCTCTAACTCAACCCAACCCGTCTGAGCTGACGTCCGTCGCTTACTCCTGTCTTTCATTACGCGGTCCGTCTACCTTACATCTCGCCTATCCTTTACTAGTATTTTTATTTCACCACTAAAATTAATCACGAATTTATTCTGTCAGCAAAGAATTCGCACTGGTGTCTTGACAAAGACAGAAACATGATTGTACTTTTTGCATTGTTCTCCAATGCACTATATTTGCACACTTTTTCCCACAGTTTACAGGTATTTTAGCCCTTCCTAATCTTACGGATTTCCATTTTTTGTCGTCGTGTTCGATTTTCTCACTATTTCAGGACCCATGGATGCTGATAAATACCCCATCATTTTTCAGCTTTGTTTAATGCGCTAGCTAGATAATAAAATAAAGCAGATTCTGTCAGTGTCTTCACCCGCAGCTAGGTAATCTTCTGTTCTCAAGCTGTCAATGTATTTGTTCAGAGATTGCACTGTTGTGATGAAATTCCCACGGTAACGGCAAACAATGATACAGTTTCCAGCGCACTGACCCAGAACAGCTCAGGTGCATAAAAATAATTATTTGAAAAAACCTTTCCCTGTTGCATCCGACTGATGATCCCCTCCGTATCATAGATACCTACGTTAGCTTCATAATGCTGCCTGATTCGCATTATTAGCAAGATTCAAGGAGCCTCTATAGAAGCTCCTTGGCAAGATTCAAGAGCGTACAGGAAATTACTTTCCGTTAGTTAAATTTGCACAACTCTAATCACTGGAAAATATTCGCCAATCTTAGGAGACTACTCTGGTTATTTTGCCGACGTAATTTTGCAGTGAAATACAGGGAAATTTATATGCAGTGATTCCGTATAGTTACTTACCTTTTCTTTTTATGTCGTCGACATATAATATTGTTTTTACATAATAAAATGTAAATGTTAAACTCTTTTTTCCTAAAAAACAATGGAAAAGTTCTTTACAGAACACTCGTAACATTTATGCAACTTTTCCATATTTACTGCCATATGTTTCCCGCAAGAATATGAGAATTTTTACAGCATAGAAAAAGCTGTTTTTACGGCGATTTGTGTTATAATATTGGGAATAAGTGACTTGAACAGCAAGTTGAAGCAACATGTTATTGAAGCAATACGTGTAATATGTGCAATACGCTTCAAACCATACAGTACACTCTCTCAAATCGCAGTTCTGTAGCGTTATGCATACTCATTTCATGCATACAGTGATGCTAATGAGCAAATAGATATTCCTGGTAAAATATGTAAGGCGTGCTTTCACTTCTTTTTTATTTATTTATTTTTGTCTAGCAAGTCCTTCATGTTCACGACTTGATTAGATAAAAAGAAAAATCTCCATTTCATCAAGAATGAATTTTAGAGGGTCATTTTGCAAAACTCAAAGTTAACTTTATCTATCCGAAGTCACAGTGCAAAAAATGTGGGATAATTTTTATTTTGATTTTTTTATGCAAAAGCCCAGTGAAAATTTTCTTTTGTAATAAATAGTGATTCGGTGTTTTCAATGTCTTCCAGAAAAGAGCACGAAGTTTGGCTGCCAATGTGCGAGATGTCGGTCACCGGAGCCTGTAGGCTGGCAGAGACGGTGGTGAGCTACGGTTGCGTCCAGCGACTTTGGCTGGACTCCGACGTACTCAAAAGCGATATGCGCAAGTCAAAGTACAGCAGCGGGCGGTACTCCATGGACGTGTGCTACGATATGCCTCCTCTATTGGATCTCGTTGCTGATGCCCTGGACGTCCTGAAACTAGAATTGGGAAGGGGGTGGTGAAGACTTGGCCTTTTTAAGTTGATGTCGATAATTCCTTTGACTGTCAGTGGCCTATAAGTTAAGAAATACCTTCACTGCAGGAAGACATAACTGATGACTTGGATTCTGTTTTGTTGTCAACAGTATCTTTGACAGCTAATGGCATCTTCCAAAGAATGGAGTAAGTGAACAATCCGACTCATCTGTGTGAAATAGCAAATTCTCTGGTTCCAGTTGCATACGGCGGTGTACAGGATGGCATAAAGCCTGAATCTTACTCGAATTAATTCTATCATCAATAAATCATTCGAGTGTCACTGATTACTTTCATGTGGAGTTATCATAGACTACTGCGAATTGCCGATGAGTTGGACTCTTTATTCCAGTTGCCATTAATTGGGAGTACGAGTTACATGAACACAAGTTACGCTTTTTATCAGAGGCTTGTCATTTAAGTAGTTTTAAAGACTGTTAAAGTACAGTCTTTAAAACGTATACGTTACATGTCTTAGATGCATTTTAATTCCACAGCCCAAAGTAGAATGGTTGTATTTGGATTCGGTGCTAATAGTAACTATTTGTGTTTGTGTCAATCACGCACTGGCTATGTTCTTATTGCATTTTTTTTTTTTTCAAACGACACAACCATCCCTTGTTTTCTTCAAGTAAATAACCCGCTGGAGCCGATTTTCTGAATAGATCTGGTTCGTTCTTCAGGAATCGCGACTCCAGAAGGCATAGGACGGACAATTAGGCTAAGTTAGCGCATCCTTTGTTACAGAAGGTGGAGTCGTCTTCAAGATCCCCAAGGATCCCATAGGCTACCTTAGCATTAGTTTGGCCTCCAGAATATTTTCTTTATACGCACGTCTCTCCCTCTCATAGTCCATGCTGTTATTTATTGTGTATTCACTCTGTTCTTCCTCTATGCACTTTCGCGACTAGTTTGCGTTGATGCAGTGTGGGAACACTCTCGTACATGGGTTCCACGTTTCTACGCTTTCCTTGCTCTTCACGTCTTGAAACACCGCTTTGTGAGTATAGAGATCGAGGCTTATCCTTGCGCATGTGTCACCAATTCAAAATAGAATTTGAGGATCGACTAGTAACTGTACTTATTACCCAAGACTAGTTACCTTTATTTAGTATGATGAGACTGCTCACTTACAATAGCACTGTCTCTGTTCTCAGTATTGCATTCATTAGTAAAGTGTTTTCCTATAGCTTAATTTCGTAAGAATGTTATGATATTAGCATGTAATAGGAACAATTAAATTAGCGAGTCAGTGAACTTTTCGAACTGTTCACCACGTACACTTTCTAGTGTTCAAGTTATTTGTTTTATTATTAGCATTATTTTCTATAGGGACTGACCACTGGATAGTTCATTGTCTCGAATTAATGACGGAATTATATGTAAATAAAACAATGGGTATTTTCAGACTGATTTATTAAGAAAACCAAGTACTCACTCGCCACAACTACTCATGGCTTATGTTAGCACGGCTATCTCTTTTTTTTTTATTCCTTTGGTGTTTTGTAATCTACATTTATATTTGGATCACATAAATAAATGCATTATACACAAAATAAATAACAATATCACAAGCTTAATGCCCATCATTAACAAATCACAGAGTTCAGCTGCAACAATCAAACTTTTAAAGCTCGAATAATGCCTTCGCGAATGCCTCTGAGTCCAGCAGCCCAGTCGGTATCCGATGAAGAAGTTGGTCCACCGAAGAAGTAAGCTACCGCCGCATCGAAAAGGCGCCAGAATGCGTCCACACCGGCGCTTCTTCGCTTCATGGAAACTCTACCTTACAAGGCTGCTTCTGGAGAACCCAGAATAGAGTAAGTCGACCACTCATGGGAACAACGTCACTGAGAAGAACATTCCAACTGGAAGCAGTATTTAGGTTTGGTCTAAACGGGCTCCAAACGAGGAATGTGTTCAACCAGCTACCTCATCCAAAGTGGTACGATTCGTACGATCATGAATGAAGGTTCGCGTTTACCCAAAATGAGGGTGGGTTGGCGGGAAGGCTGGTCGAGGTCGGAACTCTTGTTGCTGCTGAGCACGTGGAGGAGGGGCACCGTATCCAGCCTGGGGGTTGCTTGGGGCTGCCTCGACAATGTTGCTTTCTTGATGATGCTGATCATCATGGTGATGATGATGCTCTTCCTCGTGGTGATGGGCGTGCTTGCCATGTTTTCCGTGCTTGCCATGCTTGTTATGTTTGGAGTGCTTCTTGCTGTGTTTGGCCTGCAGTTCCTTTGCGTTGTGCACTTCGTAAATGCTTTGCTCGGGATCTTGTCCATACTCGAAGCCGAAGTGATGAGGGTAGATAACCACTTCATGAGAGGCGAGGACTGGTCGTCTGACACCTAGGTGCTGGTACACGTCGTTAGGACGGTCATCACCAACAGGTTTCTTCGCCCTATTGAAAACATCAAAAGTATTAGTATATTTCCTTAAAACAATCATTCACAATAGTATGAACTCATTTATGTTTCAGCTTTTAAATGGAGTTGTTATTTTGTATTTTGGTGCAAATAATAAAAAAATCAGGTAGCACGGAAGGTTCTTTTCTCTTTGACAATTCTTTGTAAATAGAATCAGTACTACTTTCTTGGCTACCTAGCGGCTATAATTGCTGCATATCTAGCATGAACTCTGGTAGTGTAGAATAGTCATAAAAATGGAAGATATTGAATCAGTTTCCTATGATAAATAGCACCGGCATTTATCTCACAGAATAGTCAAGAAGTTTGAACAAATTTAATAAATGGCGTCTAGCCTGTGTGAAGCTAACAGATATCAGTACGCCATTTTATTTTTCATTTAAAGTTTTCGGACATTTTAAATTAATTTTCTGTAACATCTAGTAATTTTTATTGCAAAGTTGTTACTTTTAGTCATTAACGCGGACTGATGTATGATATCTCTTAACTGAATAGTGAAAAATGAAATGATATATTAGTAGTGACTGGATTCACCTCTATTTTTATATGTAGTGTACTATACTTAAAATTAGAGTGTAGATTGGGACTGTCTTTATTTGTAACAGAGGAATCTGTTAGCTGTCCCGCAATGTCACAATTTGTCATATTTCTTAGTCCACTAACACCACAACGCTCAGCTAAAATTCAGCTTTCCGTTACTGCTGTTATGGCAAGTATTGAAATGTCAGGTTTCCTTGGCACTAGGGACTGTATGATTAACGTTATCCATCCTGCAATTTAGCACGTACTAGGCATAGTCTCCTGGTCATGTATAGTATAAGGTTTTGTCCTCCGATAATCAACCGAAGACTTACTTGACATAGTCGCCTGGTAGGTAGCCTGGGAACGCTAAGCTCTCTGCTCCTCCCTGCGCTGCTGCCTGATGCAGGAACACACTCGCCAAGAGGGGGAGCACAGCCAGCTTCCACTGCACAGGATGGTTCGGATAATGGATATTTTAGTCCATAATCATAGGATAGCGCATAGAGTAGCCTAGATGCAAACTTGCTTTGCACCCAATGAGCTACAACTGATACCTATTCAAGCGTATGAAAAACAAAGGCGATTACTGCAGGAAATCCACACGGACCTTAAATCTTCTGACTCTACCCAAGTGTAACCATCTAAAAAGCGGTGCTAGAGGTAACCGTTTTGTGACCCTACGGTATGTACGATGGAAGATATTTGATAATTTCTCAAAACTGGCGAAACGTTTTGTAGGATCAAGGTTTCTTGGTTAGCGGTTGTCATCTACTGACAAGGTAAATTTAAAAACGACTTTGATAAGCGAAGGTAGGTTATCGAATGCCCACTACTGCACACATGGTGGTATCTCCAAGTTGTCGTTTCTCTCTCTTGATAGATATATATATTTTATTTTTTTCAAAGCGATATTGGCGGGCACAGGTTGGTCTGTGTCTATTTAAGACTTGTTCCTTGCACCCTGTTTAGTATAGGTTATTAACAATATTAGCTATTACCGAGAATTTCACAGAACAGGTGGTGACCAATGATCTTGTCTGCAAACATCTGAAGTTCTTTGTGTTCGAAATTAATCCTTTTATCCAAATTTTGAGCTCATTTCTAGCAACATTTTCTGTTTATACCGAGTGTTTCCCAACTTTTACAGATATGATAAATTATACGTTGCATGAACGAGTTAACCTCATCACAGTGCCGGAGACGCCTAGCATCCTTTATGGAATGGCATTCTCTGCATAAGCGCATTCTTAAAATGCCGTATCCGACAGTAAAATTGTATATAAACAGGGATATAAGCCAGGCAAGTTTCATTTTATTTACATAATATGTTTTATGAAGTTTTCAATGTTGTAGCTACCGTGCAGTACTCATTCGTTCCAATGCATTTCCATTGGTCTCTACAAGATTCGAAACGATCAATGGCAACGAGCGTCACTGAAAGGAAAATTAAAGTAAAATTTATTCACGATTAAGTAATAATGAAAATAACCTCCGCCAAACTCCGAACTATCTCTGGAATCACAATTAAAGTCTCTGTTGGGATAGCACGAACTGAGTACCTATGCGCTTTTAACTTCATACTGCGAAGAAGTCCCACAATTTTCTGTTTGAACAATTGCCAGTGTCTCTTTGAATGAAATTTTGGCGTTTTAAAGCAAAAACAGTGGAGATTTTTCGTTACCGTTAAGATTTTCTTCTTCACAAAGCATTTCAAACCTGCCTATCAGGAAAATTTTCCCCGTTTTTATGGTGCTGCCACATGCAATAAGCTGCAACAACACGCTTAAAGCTTAACACTGGGAACTGTTTCTCTACTAGACTATCGCGAAATGTTAACTTCGCAGCACTTCATATTATTGTACCAGTAAATATTCTGTCTGTATGTCTGCCGTCAAGACTTGACTTCTTACGATGGTACATTTGAATCTTATGTCAATGAATATCTTGCCTACATGTCTAACGTCAAGGCTTCACTTTTTACCACAGCACTTTAAGACTGAGAGAGGAATATTTCCTTCAGACTTCTATAGCTAAAACTCCACTTTTATACCAATGCACTTTAAGTTAAACAGTGGAAATATTTTTCTTACACCTATACTAACTAAAGCTTGACTTCTTACCATGATATCCGAGTTACCAAGGCGTGTTTAGGGAACAAATGGCTCAATCAGACTGATGCCTGATGCCAGCACGACGCCTTATTTATACTCCAGGAGGGGACCCCTCCCTGTTGACATCGAGGGCGCTCATCGTACTCTTCCGCATCCTGAGGACGGACGGCCCGTTGCCGTGAGGTCCGCTAGCTCTGCCACAGCTCCGTACGGAACAGCTGCCCTCTGGCTTTTTTTGGCTGTTCCTGCTTATGCGCGTGCGGGGTGTATGCGTCGGCGGTGGGCATCTGCGGCCCGCACAAAGCGATAAAAAAGGCCGGAGGGTGCAGATCATCAGCCTTTTAACTCCCATGGCTGGGCCGTAAACGTCCGCTAGTGCTTACTCATCTGGGGCTCACAACAGTGAGCACTCGCTAGGTTATTAAAAGAATGCTGAGCGAATTACTGATTGACGATCAAGTCTTTCTGATCTAGTGGCATTGCTATCGAAGTGCCCATAGCTATAGTGCCAATCAGTAACTATAGTCCTTATTGAAACCCACAGCCCGTAGCGGAACACAACTTCACGCAACAAGACTCTGTCAAGAATTAAGTCATGCAAGCAGACAATGCAAGCGGATCGTGGACACAAAAAACTAATAAAGCCTCATGCTGTCGCCAATACAGCACTCGCTCTCGCTTCGCCATGGTAATAATACCCAATGAAGAAAAAGTTAGCGCCTTAAACGAAATAGAAGATAAAAAAACTATCGAATAGCCACCACTGGGCGAGTTTTTTTTTTATTATTATTTTTTAAGCACAGGCATTACTGTATTCTTATCCAATAATCTAACGGTCGTGATTGGTTATTTACAATAGTCAGTGGACATCGGTGATTGTTTCGTCTGATGGCTACATCTGGCCATACTTAACATTCTTCTTTCTTTTCCGGAGAATTTGAGTAAAAAGAAAAAAAACTCTTACCTAACTAACTCAACCTAACCTTGCCCAGCCAACAAAGTAATCTCACAGTATCGAATTGAGTTTTATATGAGATCGTCAGATGCACCTCACCCGCCATCTGGTTCCGTATGAAAACCATTGCTTATTGCGGGACCACACAAACCATGGGGCAGGTTTGATTGGGCCTCGAAATTATAATCCTGCGAGGTTTGACATGTTCAAAACTATATGTAGGTCCACTAGCTCCGATCAGCTGAACTGAGTTTCAGGGATAGACCGTCAATAGCTTACTCTTCATTGAGACTTTGAGCAGCTCAGTCTTGCTGCGCTTTGAGTTGTGAGCAGCTCACTCTAACCCGTTGCTTTTAACACCAGCTACACGATTTAAGTGGCAGAGCCTATGAGCTTCTGTCTGAAGGGTTAGACAGGTCAAACCTCTTTCACTTAATTTTGCTGTTCAATCGAACCCTCCCAAGCTTTTGATCCTTGACTTGTCTGAAACATCCGGCAGGCGCTGCTTCTTCGACTCGTTTAACTTGGATTCAGGCACGTGCCCTGAAACGGTTACCCTTCAGATTCCAGAAACTGAATCTTGTTTCCTAAAATGTAGTTTTCTGCGCCTTAAAATCTTCTGGCTGCTTTTAACATTTCCGACACGATTTACAGTCGCAAAAGCTAAGCTGGCGTCTCAAGTCTCGGATAAGTCAAGCCTCGAAGGCTTAACTTGAGAGTCTAATCGAAAGTACCGCTGATGGGAGTGAAAGGGTTAATATTTCTGGCACGATCGTAAAATCTCCTAATTTAAGATTAATGCTATTCATTGAAATTAGAACAACTAAGAGATTTAAAATGAATGTAAAAATTTATCATACTTATATTAACTAATAAAATATGCTTCGGTTTCAACAACGATAACATTAATCACGATGACGACAATAATAACGGGCCTGAGGGGTATTTTTGGCTGGCGCAAACACCAGACTTTGCAATGTCGAAATAGTGCGTTGTTCAGCCGCGTTTGCGATAGCCTTTGTTTCCGGGAACGAGGGGAGCGGATGGAAGTTGAATTTTGAAGTGTCCCTCCGGCGTTGCGATATCTGCGGGATCGATTAGTTCAGCGATATGCTGCCCGTTCCTTAGTCGTAACAGATTAGATTAGATAGGCGGCAGTAGACGAACCAATAGGCCCATTCCCAAAGAGTGACAGCCAGGGGCGGAGATGATGAAGCAAGATTAGAAATTGCTTGGTACTGCAATTGTGAAATCTGCTAAAATGGTGGGGAAGCGACATTATAATTATTCATACGAGCTCTAAAGCGCAGTGGAAGTATTTATTGAAGCGAGATTAGACGTTGCTTCAAAACACAGCACGTAAAATCCAATAAAATGGTCAGTAATGAGAGCGCAGCGGCAATATTCAGTGACAATATCAGTGAAGCGAGATGATCGCAAGCGTTGGCCAATGTGTTACTATTGTTATTGCCTCAAGAATGAACTTATATTGCCAAAGAAAGAACAAGGTTCCCATGGCGTTGCCTTAATTGCCCCCACACGTCATTCATCACTACGCGTTCACTCATCCACTCGTCCGAATGCTTTTGTAACGTCGTTATGAACACAACTTTGAGTAAGTCAGTAAAAGCTATAAAATGTTAACCGTTAAATCAGTTTCCTCTCCCAGTGTCAAAAAACAAGTTACAGGAATCTCTTCAAATTTCGAGTGAAATCAAATTTTTAAAAAGTGAACTATTCTGCTATTTCTACAGCCCAGTAACGCATTCGGACAAGTCAACGCGTTCATATGAATGACGTGTGAACTCGCCCTAAAGTATGTGTCGGGTTACCAGCTGCAACATGTACAACTTTCGGAGTGGCGATATGTTAGGTAGTCCCGCTGTAGCTAAACGGAAGCGAGGCTGTGCTGGCGACGGTGCATGGTGTGTGTGTGTCCTAACTCATGAGCTCGGGAGTAATGTCTGTCACTGTATTGTTGTGCTCTGCAGTGGTTGAGACTTTGCGCGATGATCCTATTATGAGTTATTTGAAAGTAAGTTTACATGGAGAAGTATATATTTTAGCAATATATTTCACATGGCGTTTGCCACTTGAATGCTTTAGACGCTTTGCGTTTGCACGAGAGGTGTAGTGGTGCGACTCACTGAAAGCGAAAAGAGCAGGACTGTGTTGCCGTGTGACCAAATCGGTGCCATGTGACAGCCAAGCCGGTGCCCCGACCCTCATGGGGGAAATTTACCGAAGAGCAATTGACTATGGCTTTGTTTTGGCCACATGAGAATGCACTCGTTTATAGACCTTGACAATGCTGCAGGCAAGTACTTCTTCATACGAAAACAACGACGTATTGCCAAATGACAAGCCTTCCTTTAAATATTAAATATGACATAAAAAATATACTAGTCAAATATCGAAGTCCGTATATATATTCCTACTTCACTGTATTGCAAGACAGAAATGCTTGGCAGTGACTAGGATGTCATGCATTAGGAGGAAAAGAGTCCATGGTATGATCATCCCAACAGGGTGAAGCCATTTTCTCCTCCAGTCAGAGCGTCACCCCTGTAGGCATGCTCTTGATAGCGGTACATTAGTAAACCGAAGCACGACACTTCCAGTTCTTGATCTTATCATTCTTTGCCGGCAGGAGTGCTTGCGAAAGGCAATACAATTTGGCAGGTGATGGTCACGACTGATGTTGTATTTGCAGTACAGATTGATGATGAATTTACAGTAAGCTGCAAGTTTTCTGCCCTTGTAGTGCTACCTAAAGTTTAGCTCATAGATCTAAATTAAGTTAGATCTAAATTAAGTCTTCCAGCTATCGTTCCTATCATTCTCTTTGGGTGATAGAGCTCGACAAGGATTTCAAGAGAAAGATGTCATTAACAGTTCTCAGCTATTTGGTGACCAGGTTTCGAAGTGGCTACCCCGCTAACACACGCCGTAGAATCAACGTTGTGTGCTGTGACTCAACGTGCTATGCACATTGATCTGTGGCCTCCAGACAACGTTGTTAACAAGTCGTATCACAACGTGCTGGGCACGTTCTGAGCACCTTGTTTTGGGCGGTCCCTTAGCACGTTGTCATACAACGTACTGGACACGTCCCTCGCACCTAATGCGACTTACTACGGACGTTGTTAGTACGTTGTTAGCACCTTGTCTCACAACGTGCTAACAACGTTACCTGTCCACAAATCAACGTGCTACGCACGTTGATCTGCAAACTCACGACTTGATTTCTACGAAGAATCATCGTCAAATTGTTAACTTTGATCGTCAAACTTCAAGGCGACCAAACTGCAGGGGGACTAGGCTTAAAGATTTGCAGACTACATGATAACCAGGTTTCAAGTTCAGCCTCCAGGTATAAATAAAAAAATTTCATCTCATTATCATCCATTTCAACGGTAGGTACGAGTAGTAAAATAAAATATTTTGTTTTACTACTGGTACGTACAACTTCACTTTTTCTCCTCCACTCTTTCTCCACAGTAACAACACAGTTGCAATGCCATCTACTGTATTATTAGTTGTTATCATCCTTTCCAGGTAAGAACATTCAAACTGGCAATGAAACTCAACAAAAATTCGTTCACACCTCATTTTTCTGCGGACACAGGGCGATGTTTCGTATGCTCATAACAGTATCGCGTGTACAAACTTCGCTTTGTAAGTCAGTTGAGTGCCATTGTTTTAAGCACATTTTCCTGCAGGTGAGACGGCCCCTAAAATATGGTAAAACGTAAAGATAATTTCGTCAGCAGCGCAGTTTCTGTCCTCATTGTTCCATCCTCCGCGTGCTCTTACCATTGCAGTCCAAAGTCACTCAGTTTCAGTCACTATTTCCATTATACTTTCCAAGTAAAGCCGCGGAAGTAACAATAAGAGTATAGAGAATATCATTAGCATCTTAGTTTCTACTATCACAGTGCGATCCTCTGTCTGTCCTGGCTGCGACTCCGTTATAACCCAAAGTGACTCAGTTCTAACTAACAGTCTGTTGTCTTCAGGTCAGAGAACTGGAAGTGAGTAAGGGTTGGGAGAATTTCGTGAGCAACTCGCTCGGGCTTGACGATCAGCCTTCAAAAATAATAAGAGATCTTGCATACCAGGATGATTCAACTGAAGGTCTAGCAACTCGTTTTATCAAATTATCCAGCGACATCTTCCCTATGCTGTAGGCTACGTCACAGTTACGTTGAATAAATAAATGCGTTCCAGCTAACATTCCTAGCAATTTTCCAAGCCAGAGAGCTTGTACTGAGTAATATTTAGGCGGATTTCATAACCTCGATTAGGCTTCAAAATGACCAGGCTTCTCGATCAGTCTCGAAGAAGATAGCTTGTGTACCAAGAAAACAACCCCATAGAATACCAGCGTTTCTTCAAATTAATTATCGCGCGACATCTCCCCGATGGAGTTCACTACGTCACAGTCACATCCCAGAATCAGTGAGTTCCAGCCACCATTCCTATCATTCCTTCCATGTAAGACCGCGCGGAAGTGAGAGTAAAAGTTGGGAGGATTTCATGAGCGGCGGCGTTCTGCTTCATGATGGCCGGG
>LQNS02020120.1:16352465-16381986 GCA_001587735.2 Parhyale hawaiensis | reverse complement strand
ATCAGAGTGCAACACCATCACTGAGCATCACCCATCGCCCCTCCCACTGTGGCCTGTGACCTGCCACGCCATTGGCTGCCTTGAGACTGTACTTGCTGAAAGGTTCAGGAAAAAAAAATTCGCGGCCGGGACGCGTGAGTTCCGACAGCTCTCTGGGAGTGGGCCTGTTGGTCCGTCTACTGATGTAATCAAACCAGCGTCAGCAGTCCTTTTTATTGGCAGGGCTGAATTTAACGCAGCCGTGCCAAATCTAATCTATTTACTAATGCACTTAGAGTATTCGAATATAAATTGAATCTTATCGATAGAGACAAGTTATACCACTCGCATCAGTGAGATTTGGTAAAGTTACTTTGCGTTCGTAGCCACACCCATCGGACTCCTTACGCTGGTTTTGCTACAGCTATCTAATCTTAACTAAACACAGACTGGCTTGGTGCACAGAGTGCTAATTTTAGTGAAAGGCAGACTAGCTTGTACAGAGCGGTATTCACGCATGAAATGCAATCTGGTTATGTACACCGAAAGCTATTTACGTATAAAATGCAGATTGGCGTGATGCATGCAAAATAGTTCATGCAAGAAATGTATATAGACTGACTAGCTATACAGTGGGTGCGAAACACTTGGGACTTAAACACTTCCTGTGTGTTTTGAACGCCACTTTATTCATTGCCTATCCCTTCTCATGAATTATTCTGCCCTGGAGTATCATCCACGCATTCACCGGTGTCACTCCACACAGCAAGTTCAAGATACATTCCAAGAACGTAAATCGCATAGAAAGTTACAATTACGAAAGTGCTGCGGTCACAAGAAGAGAACTCGGTGCAGCACGGAAAGTAACATGCTTGCCTCGTGCTGATTACCTAACCAGTGAGTCGCAGGCAAAGTAGTACAATCGATGGAGGGAATACCGCCACATTTTCCATATTGGTCAGTGATTTCTTTTTTTATGGCTGCTTCCTTCTCACCAACTACCACAGCCATCGCTTCCCACCAATCACAGGCTCCCAGCTATAGGTGCAGCCAATCAGCGAGTCGGCCAGTCTTGAGATTTGCCAGAATATTGTACCTTCGATCTCCAAAGCAATTGCTGACTCTTCTATTAAACCTCCTTTGTTTCACAGTCTAACTTGTACCAAGTCTGATACATCGATTAATATTCGCCTTAAAGAAAGCGAAATCATGCGACGCACCAGGTCATCATACAACCTTTGTCGGGTAGCCCGCGGAGACATACCTGCTATAGCTCGTTTGAAACCACTGCCGAGGCTCACCTCTGGCCTCTCACACTCTAAAGAGATCCGTAAATTTTGTACGACTTTTTAATTATTTTTGTCACGATAATTTTTCAGGAAAAATTTGTCATTTTTAGAGTAATATCGTCAAATTACTGACCTTTTTCTCCGAAATTAAAAGCAAATATCGTTACTATTAGAGAGTAAACTATTATCCAAGAACCATTTTCTGTAGAACATAACTGAAAAAACTTCTGTAAAACTCTATGGAATAACCGTAAGTAGGACGAGATTTTCTTCCTTGTACACGATTTACCGTGGCGCTAACACTGGTCGTTTTAATGTCTCGTCGTAGCGCTAACTTTGCTTATTCCAAAACCCACTATAACGCTAACTCTGCTCGTTCTAAATGTTTGCCGTAACACTAACGCTGCTCACTCTATCATCACGTCGTAGCGCTGATGCTGCTCGTCCCCGCCGCCCACGCGTTGTATAGAACTACTAGTATATGACGCTACTTGTACGTACGGTCCGCTTAACGGTAACGCTGTTCGTAATTCTGACACGACGTTATATCACCGCAATTTTTTAGACGAAAAACAACACGCCCGGAAGGCCCAAACATGGATCGAACAACCATAAGCCGTCCGAAAATCAAACACGATAATAATCACCGTTGTGTGCTTATTTGTTCAGATTTATAAATATATTTGTATGTCTCGTGTTGCGCTCCTAAAGAAATAGACATATGAAAAATACGCCAGGTTGCAGAGTTTGTAATTAGGCTGCGTTTTCATGGAGATCGATGACCCGGTTGCAGAAGATGGCGAAAGTGCGATCATTATTTCTTTATCTACTGCACTTCTTAATTGAAACACTTCTTGAAATAGAAACAAAACAATTTACCGCTGCTTTTAGCGCTGGCATGGAGTCTAATTTCTATAACTTTCTCCGTAGATCGAAACGTAAATTGCTCACAGTTCAAGACGCATAAATTCAGTTGATGATCAACGAAGGACTGATGAAGCGATAATTTTTTTTCAGCTCGCTGCCTTTTTTTGACGGAGTAGTTTTCGCTCAGTAAAAAGCTTCGATCTACTGAAGGCTTATTCGGTAGGTAGGATACGCTACGGGACATTTAATTAAATTCAGTAATGCCTTGGTGCTTGCTAATGTAAGATTTTTTCTGTATGTCAGTTAAGGTGGGGGCGATTGTGCTGCTTAGATGAATTAGAAGAGAAAGCACGTGAGGAAGGGGCTTTACAAATTCCTCGCTGTCATTTTGGGCAGCGCGGGCACTCCAGCCTTATAAGAAATGCCACTCGAAGCCCAGCTGATGATGAGTTTAATGCATGCAGATCCACACAGCCGAGCGCAGATACTATCGATAAAATCCCACTCCAACGCAGACACACCGACGGTCCGCCGTGGCGCTAACGCTGCTCGTTCCGTCGGCCCGTCGCCGCGCTGTGGCAATCGAGCCATACCGGAAGAGCCATCAAATCGCCAGCTCGCCCCGCATCGCACGGCTCTGGCCTGCCGTACATGGCTCCTGGACCTTCACTCCTGGACCAAACAAAGTGCCTAACGGTTGTGTCATCAGGAAAAAAATATAAGCACACCCATGGACGAGTAAGGAAGTAACGGGATATGAATTCGAGGTATTCGGAGCTGTGTACGCTGCATCGAGAGGGAGCTTCGATTGTAAGCGTGCGTTCTTGCCTTAAATTTCCACGTATTGCAATTTTAAATTTTTTAAGCATTTTAAATTTATTACCAATAGTTCGTCTGTCAACAGAAGAGAGTAGCTGGAATGGACACCTGGTGCATTAAAATGGGTTAGTAAAACACTTAGAAAACTTTAGCTATTAGTGCATGTGGATACAGGACTCACATTTTCATGCAAAACAGTTCAGTGGAAATTATGTTCAGTAATGTTTTATTTAATTTTCTTACCGGCTTTGAAAAACTAAAATATGATCGTAGACCGCATTTCCATTTAATGTGACTATAGTGAAATCGATATAGCTATGTTAGGTTTTGTAGTGAATGAACACAATTAGTTAATAGAAAATCTTCATACGTCAAATTTTGTTCATATAATTAGTAAAGATAAATTTTAACGATTTTACGCTCTCTAGCTATTACGATATCAGCGCAAGAATTAGTTCATGCGTCCAAAGTCCTGCGGTACAACATCAAGCTAGTAAAACTCAAAATGCATTGGCTTTGTTCAATAATAGGACAGTGGAATTTTATTTTTGTTAACTTCGCTTCAGGTTCCAAATTGATTTTCCATCAGAGGAAAACGAAATTGTAAATGACTTGGCATTTTTTTAACGCTTGCGTCTCTCCCCTCGCGAGAAGAAAAAAAAAATCGTTTCCATTAGTTTATGAAATTCTAAAGGGAATTCAGCAATTTCCTTTACCGTTATATGGTCAAAGTCCACGTTTCAACACAAAACAATGAAAAAAAATGAAGTATCATTGTAATTTCTAGTCTCCTTTGTAAAGGATTGCAACCCAACACCTTTCACCGTCCGCCCCTAGATATCGCAACTATGTGTAGTTAGGGCAGGAACCAGGGCCCGCATTTACTAACGTTACCATATTGTAAAACTTACAATGTTGTATTTTACAAACACGATACAAGGTTGTAGTCTATCTGCCTTATGATTGTAAGTTACAGCTCACTACTACAGCCAACGGTCGCTGTACGCTATGGACCTGACTGCAACGGTGTCACAACTACCACCGACTATCCAGCATGCGTGTTTTCCATAAGAAGAATAGAAAACGAACCCCATGTCAGGTGGACTAAATTGGAAATTTTGAGAAAGCAATGACTACAGAGGTTAGAAAATGGATGTAACATTTATTCTACCGGTATAGGTTTTATTAGGAACATAGGTAAGTTTTTTTTTTACAAAAAGCCAATATGGCGCACAGCAAATTCACTTCTAGATATTGATAGCAGTCTATTAGAGAATTACAGTGATACCCATATATATATCACTCGGAAATGCATAGTTTTCGAGATATATAACTTTGAAGTTTCTATTGTTTTTCAATGGGGAGATAATTGCCGGTGTTGTTAGAGGGTTGCTAGCGACCCCCTAGGAACCTTATTAACCCAACATAACCTAACCTAACCTTACCCAACCCAACCAAATCCAACCCAATCTATCCTAACCCAACCCAATCTAACCTAACCTAGCGCAACCTAACCCAATCCAACCTAACCCAACTTAACCTAGCCTAACCTAACCCAACCTAACCTGACCCAAACTAACCTAACCCGACGTAGCCTTCAAGTTTGTTTGATTAGGTTGTTAGGTTGGGTTAGGTTAGTTTGAGTTAGGTTAGGTTCTGTTAGGTTAGGTTGGGTTAGGCTAGATAGGGTTAAGTTAGGATAGGTAGGGTTGAGTTAGGTTAAGCTACGTCCAGACAACCGCTCATACGTGCGAAAAAGGCTTGTGCAATTTCGCAGAATGCTGTGAAAATCTCGCAGCAGCGTCCACACTGTGACAGGGTGCATTGTAGAGGTCAGCGACGCTTGACGATTTATTAAGCGTAGATGTTCAGCAAAACTCAGTCGCCCACACACCTTGATCCAAAGAAACTGCAGTTTTTGTCACAATTAATAACTTATTCTACTTCTAGTATCAACACAACTAAGAATAAGCACCGATTATAAATGCAGATACTACTTCCATGCGTTCTTCAGCAATACGCTTACTGCCAAGTGAGCTTGGGTTGACATTTTCATACTTTTCTTTACCACTCGGCAATGTTTTAGAGGTTGTCAAGTGGATCAAGGTTTATGTGGGGTTCCTCGACAATTTATGTTCCCCATCCTTAGTGCAAAGTGTTCAGACATTTCATTTTGTCTCTTAAACACAACTGTGTAACCACAAAACGTCCATAAAATGTTTACCGTCAACTCAGTTCTCGACACAAGTGTCACTACTGCAGTGAAGTTCCATATTTCTCGTCAAATTTGCAGTGAATTAGAACTCAGAGAAGCATAAAATTTTTAATATGTCTAATAAGAAGCAAGAAACCTTTACGGAATGCCAAATTTATTCGTTTTGCGTGAGAGAAACAAAATATTTTGAGGTGAACCTGTCTTGGCCACAGCCTAAATCGCGCGAAAATATCCAGCAAGTGAACGCTCGCGAAACGCTCAAAGCTGCGATTTGAGGACGAAAATTCGCAGCGATCGGCGAAATCGGCATAGTGTGGACAGATTTTGGCGGTCGTCTGGACGGAGCCTAAGGTAAGGTTGGGTTAGAATAAGTTATGTTGGGTTAATAAAGTTCCTATGGAGTCGTCAGCGAGCCTATAACGACGCCGGCTATTTTCTCCCATAGAAAAACAATGGGAACTTCAGAGTCATATATCTCAAAAACTATGCATTTCCGAGTGATATATATGGGTATCACTGGACTTCTATAGAATACTATCGATATATAACAAAGAATTAACTGGGCGCCATATTGGATTTTTGTAAAAAATTACCGGAACATAGATAAGAGTAATAGCAGATGCATAATATTGATGTACCCATTCGAAGGTTCAGACTACTGGAAGCGAAGCGCGTAGTCTGGAGAAAACCAATACGGCGAAGCCTGCTGCCATGAAGGTGCCCAATCGGAAATTGATAGGCATTTATCGACTGTCTATGGGTAAATAGTATGGTTATCCCATAACATCGGATAAATGCCTGTACGTAAATAGTGATGGTTATCCGATAACATCGGATAAATGTCCATTTCCGATTGGGTGGTGAGCGTCATCCTCTTCTAGAGCTTACTAGGTCGCTGTACTTCTTCCGTGAGATGTTGACCTCGAACTTTCCTGGAAAACAAGCAACAGGCGCGTATTGTACTCACTTCTTTGTATCACCGAGGTACAAGTGAGGAAAAGGTGGGCACGTATGGCTACAGTTGTTGCTCTGTAGACCAACGACTGAATAATGCACTACGCGAATGAACAAAGTGTATCATTATATAATATAAAATCAACACTACATCGCAATAAACAACGTGTATGTATTAGTGTATACATAGGTACTAAGGGTAAACAATCAAATTAACAAATGTCGACATTTAAAAAACGTTTACGTTTCGGGAATAAGTTCCCGAACGAAAAATAACTAAAAATAAGGATTGGAACGCCTAAAACTAGAAATTTATTGAGATTGCCTAGCTGGAGGTGTTGTCGCGGAGAACTGTAAAGGTGAAGGACTGGAATAACCTCGGGGGTCCTGCTATCAGTGTTTGTACAGTCGGGCAGTTAGGGAACGTCGTTAGTGGAAGCCGTGTACAGTCTGAAAAAAAAAAAAACGTCTGTTGTGAATTGTAGTGAGGGGAATTGCTCCAGTTCTCCCGCCGCTGGCGGAAGGAGTGTATAGTCAGAGAAAAAACGTCAGTTGTGAATTGTAGTGAGGGGAACGGCTGAAGTCATTTTGTTGAGGCTGGGATTAGTTTTATGAATGTACAGAGATTCTAAAGTTGTAAGTTCTATTGAGTTGGAGAAGTGGATAATGAAGAAGTCTTTCCTGCTAATGGGGTGGTCGTTTTGTTCGGCATGAAGACGGGGAGCTGAATGTGAAGGTGTTGCTAGGGGTAAACCTGTTCTACTGGATATTAATAATGTTGGTCGTAGCGGGCTTTTTAATGCACCCCAGTGCTGCCCACATACGAAGCTTGGCATCTTCTGCAATTGTACCTGTAGACAACACCGGACAGCAAAGGTGCGGGGGTTTGTCCTTAAATTTAAAATAGGATCCTATGGTGAATGTGTTTTTGAAAGAGAATCTAAAAATTTGTATGCGGGTAGGCTTCGGAAAGAAAAGTGACCCCCCACAATACCTCTGCGCACCAAGCAAATTCGCTGATTCAGCTCGCCAAGCGCTCTTGAGAAAAACTGCGCCTGGCCTGGGGATCGTTCTATAGACCCTCAGCCCTACTGTGCTGCACGCAACGTCCTCTGCTCCCGTGGGTAGCAAGAAAAAGTGTCATCAATAACTGGCTGGCGAGAACAAGTTTAGCCAATTCCTTAAACCTTTTAATAGGAGCAATAGTTTAGGAAATTTGGCAGTGTTGCAGTCGTAAATACGGGTTCACACTCCAGTTTTTTGTCCTCCGCAGGCGGTACAAAACGTTTGAAAGTTTTGTAGCGTCACAGGAAACACAACTCTGTATTAACGGGAACATTGGTTGCACTGACAGCAGTAAAGCAGTTTCACTAGGCAAGTGTAGCTCGTCAAAGGCACGTTCAACTTGAAGCCGAAATTAAGCACTCAAGGCTTCACTATTCCCAAACTGCCGACAGGTGCGCTGCCTATGACACGGTGATTCGATCTCCAGGCATCAACCCAACTTTATTCGGTTAGCGCTTTGACTTCCAAAAACTCAATCTTGTTCCCTAAGCTTGGATAGAGCGCTCTGAAGGCTCAACGTCGCTTGTGACACTGGCAACACAATTTTTAGTGGTAGAGCCGAAGCTTATGACTGGATTTTGGTCAAGCTAAGCCTCAAATGCTAAGTTTCTGCGCCCAGGCGAACATGTTCTAAGTTACGGTAGGATATCTTTTGAGCTTTGCAGTGAATTAGAATTCTGAAATGAGTGAACATTTCGTTTTTTACCAAAAAAACAGCACAACAGTCGAACGCTTTACACTGTTTACGGGGAACTAAAAACTGTAGAGTTAAACCATCTTTAGTTCAAGACAGACTGAGATGGCCGTAACTCCATATGAAAGAACAGTTTCAGTATCCACCGTCTCAATGGTAACTGGCATCCGCTTAGCACCCAAAACATGATCGAAAACAGAAAAACAACGACTTGACTTTACTTCTGAGCGAGTTAACGCTGCTGAACTTAGCCTTACTTCCTTGCTGATGTTGTTGGGTGGCCTCCAAGAAGGTGGAGCTATAGAACACTACCCTAGCGGTGCCAATGGGTAACGCCCGTATAGCGTGTAGAGCAAAACGGGAACCCCTCCCCCCCTCCCACTGAGGGCCCCGTGAGGACCCCCCCTTTCCTTACCGTGTAGAAGCAACCTGTTGTCTCTCAGCAGCGGTGAGGAGGTGGGGGCGGAGGTCGGCCAGGACCTCCACAGCCACGCGCTCCCCAGACTGGATGGCCCCCGACATGTAGCCCATCCACACCGTCGCGGTCTCCGTCCCACCGAAGTGCACGCTGTTTATTCCAAGAAATTATCAGGTAGCACAAGAAGTTTTTGCACATTTCTCGAAATGAATCCAAACAAAAAAAAGTATCGTAGATTATTGCAGCAAATGTGTTTAGAACTGTGTCACGAATTATTACGAGAGAAAACGTTTCTCGTTGTGGGTCGTTCTCATATGCAGCTTCGATCTTCCACTATGTCAGTGAGATGTTAGCCATCCGCTTAGGGTATAACTATACTTGCTCCTGCAATGTTCTTTGGAGGAGGTCCAGGTGGCGTTAGCACGTAGTCCAACTTGTGCATGCAGAGGTAACATTATGCTCTATGGTCAACGGGAGAGCTAGCAGCGAGTTATCGCTACCTTTATATGGCGTTCGTGCACGTGCTTCCATTAGCTTTCACTCTACGTTTTCGCTATCACACTGAAAAAAACTCGTATCAAATAGTACCGGGCTTGCCATCGTATTCAGAGCTGATATTTTATAGTATCTCACCTTGTTCAGTCGACGAATTTTCTCATACGTAAATCCTTAAGAGCGTGAGCGAGAAGGACCAACCAAGCAAGCATCCGACAACAGCTGTTTCTTCTTATCTTGTGGAGTCTACTCGTGGTTCTATGTGTTCGTACGTGTGGTCGTCCGTTTGTACTTGAAGCTTTCGCTCTACCGTGGTTTAGGGGAAAAAGTGTATCATTGATGCGGACGCAAAAAAAAAAAACAGAAGTCCATTCTGAGCTTCTACTCTACACTTGGCAGAAACCTGGATGCGATTTCTAACTTGGAATGATTTTCCTCCATCGTCTCTTAGATACGCGGTCAGGCATCGGCGAAGAATGAAACTACTGGAGTTTCGACTTTCTACAGGTCTCGGGTTATCTATCATACAGATAGACCTAAACTCACTTGAGGTGGGGGGTGCGGATGTGAGGCCAGCCGTACATGGTCCCCGGAGTGGTGTAGGACGACGGGCACCCGCCGGCCCACTGGTCATCACCCCACATCTTGTCATTGTAGTCGATGTAATTCTTCATCTCTTCTCCGAAGAGCTCCACCAGCCCAAGTATCACTGCCACCTTGCGTTCTTCTTGCTGCACGTAGACAGCCCAGTTCCAACTTCAGTCCTAATAGATAATCACTTCTCTGGAAGTGTTTGTACTGTATAGTCCAGTACTTCATGTGTGACAAGTAAAGGCAAAGCCGTAACTAAAGGAACATGTTTTGTAAGCTTTTCAAATTACACCGAATCCATCATCTGTGACTGGAATACAGAAAGAGAATTATAACTTAGAAGAGTGGAACCCCGTTTTCCCGGACGTCTCTTTTTCCCTGTATCTTGACTTTTCTGGACTGTAAAGCAAATTTCAAAATTTCCCGGAAATACCAAAGTTTTCTGGTATTCCGGCTAGGTTTCAATTTGATCAACAGTCCAGAAAAGTCAAGATACAGGGAAAAAGAGACGTCCGGGAAAACGGGGTTCCATTTGTAACTTTAACAGAAGCGCTGTATCATATCTATATGAGGCAGCTAAATATGCACTGATATCAGTATTTGAATGAGGTCGGTAATGTTTCGGAGCATGTAACGATTGTTTTTCACATGTATGTTGAGTGTAGCACCCTAAATGCCTCGCTCTTTTATATTTGAGCTATGACAGAAAAATTAAAAGTTGTAGGGGATGGCTGGTTTCCTGACTATGATTCCTATAATAAAGCAGTGGTTCACATTTGGGGGGCATATAAACCCACGCACTCCCTGTTGGATTACGCATGGACCTTAACTTGTTAATATTTTACGCTTCTGCACACAGAAAAATGGTTGTCTGTCATTAATCAAAATTAGTTAACTATAAACTACCTTTTCGTTTGAATTTGCGTCAATGCACACTGTCGTTTGTGATGAACAAGAGCGTTTTGATGAACAACAGTGCCGTTTACGATTAATTATTATTGCTTTGTAGCTAAAATATAACGCCGTTAGGGATAAGAAATGAAGTGCTTTCATCGTAAAGAACATACTCTTTTGCGTGTAAGGTAATCGTTATTTATTTTATTGCGTTGTGTTTTTATTTATAGCTAATTAAGAGATAACGTCCGATTTATCATGTAATTTATCATGTAATTACATCAATTAGAAAAGGCGATTGAGTGACATCGAGTACCTTTCAACATAAAGTAAATACCGGTAACTACCGTAGAAATATTATAATTATATGTAAAATGTATAACAAAGTAAGTAAGAAATAGTTTCTGGCAGTTGGATGTGAAGAATTATATAATTCGTAGTGATACCACAATGTAATAATTACAGTAGTACCTCGCTGTTAACTGTGCGATGCAAAAATCCGTTTGCTAGTAATAAGGTTGTAAAATTTTATGCGAATAGGTTGACAGACGAAAAAAAGTCATATACAAAAACATAGCCACGACTTCCTAAGTATTGATATGGCTTATTTTGTAAACATAATACATCATTTAACATACTAGTTCACTTCACCATGAAAAATTACCGCGGAAGAATATGACTTACAGGAAAAAAAACTACAGTTGCATACGTATTATCGGTGCAGTATTAAACGCTCTAGAAGTAATTCAAGTCCATATATACGTTTAAATTTTTACTTGTGAAATTGTAACTTAAAGAGCTATTCTCATCAAAATATTGCAAATGGTCAAACGGAGGAGTGTATTTTCACTAGTTTCAGCTTCATATATGAGGTCGTTCGAAGGCGGTAATTCATGTAGTTGAATAGTTTCCCCGTCGACATAGCATTTTCTTTCAAGTTTTCGGAGAAGAACGTAATTATTAGGGCAACTTGGCTAGACAAGAAAGATTTTGTTTCATTAAGAGAAATTAGCGTTGTCTGTGGTTACATCAAAAGATCTGGAGGGAAAACTAAAGTACTTATATATACTACGTTATAGTTCATTATTTTGCTGTGGCAAAAAATGTTGGAAGCACTGTAGATGTTACCGGTGAGAGTGAAAACTTAGTATACTCTTTTGCTGCGAAAACTCACTTTTTTCGCTACTCCGGAACTTTAGGAAAAAGAAGAAGGTTCACCAAGTAATTTTTTCCTTGTTCAAAATAGCCGAACATCAAGTATCACCCCATGGTAGCGGAAATATTGGTATGAATGAATTAGGAATATTATTGATACTTGTGCAACACCGACGTTCTTCGCTCCACCTTACGTCATACGAGGAGATGCGCAGAGCCGTCTCAAAATGGCCAAGCGATGAGTTAACCTGTTACGTAGTTCAGCCATGGTTGCAGCTACATACACCCAATTCCACTTCCGATTATGTCGCCGAGAACAAGAGACTTCGGCTTGTACGGAGCTTTAGCACTACGATGAATATCTAAAACTAGAACGCCTTGTGGCGTAGGACCATCACCCGCTAATTGAGTAAATTTCATTGCCGTCATTTTTTAAGAGCCAGCTAGTCCTAGTTTTTTTGGCATAGGTCACATCTAGTGTGGGAACACCTTCGTATGTTGCTATCATCATAATTTTGTTCTTTGCTTCTCCCTCTGTTAGATCGCCGTTGTAGTGGAAATATAGGCGCTTAAGCTATTCACTATACTGTAATAATAACATAGGAAAATTAGAACGCCTCGACGATCTGCCGCGATCGAGGTAAATTCACCACAGTGGAGAAAATTCAACGTTGTCATTTTTTATGGCCAGCTAGGCCTAGTTATTGGGCATGAGTCACATCTAGGTCAACCCACCAAACTCTCTACAAAAAAATTATGAAGATTGCTCAACTCCTTCTTCCTGTTTTTGGGTGGACAAACAAATATACAAATTATACAATATATATATATATATATATATATATACTTAAATCTTCAATGAAAACATTATCGCCTCTCTCACTTCATTCACGGGTGATAATAATAGTTGTTTCTTGCTATTTGTATGCTATAGCAGACGGCAATGGCCACGTTTTGAGTATGCCTCATTTTCTGAGGTAATTTAAAGTTGCGTGAGTTCAAGCGCAGTGAGTTGTAGTCACGGCAACATGACCGCTTAAGGCCGTGTTCACTAGCCATTCATCGTAACGCGTTCATGCAGACAAACTGATGGACGTGGCGACTTGATTCGATAGAAGCAGCTGCAGCAAATGCGGAGACTGATGAATAAAGCATGTCCCTTTTTTAAACACGCTGTGTCATTCAAGTTGGGTAAACAGAACATATCAATGCTGAACTTATCTTCTATAGCGTTTTCAAATCAGGAACAAGTCGACAAACATGCTTTTTTATCTTCACATTAATGATCAGAATCACTATACTCCTATTTATCACACAAATATTAGAAAACCAGGAAATATTGAAAGAGCATGGACGCCATCTTTGATTTGAAAGATCAGCTGATTACTCTGTGCTGATTTCTCTTCTATCTGTTTATCAGGCTATAAGATTATGGGATACGAATGTGACTTCAAACCGACGCTAAATAGAAGCAAAAATGTAAAGAAACGACACCATAACTGAACGCACGGCGTCATTCGTTTTGATGGACACTTCCAAGAGTGGACAGAGACAGAAATGTTGACGCACAGCTCGTATTCGTTTTGGTGGTTGAACGCGTTACGATGAATGACGTGTGAACTTGCCCTATAAGTGAAAAGTTGAGCGACTGGGCAACTTAGCGTTAGTGTGCACTTGCCATTCAAGGATTGAACCGGCCTGAAAATGAACGACTCCAGATCAACATGAGACCTCCATATGGACTGCACATCGATCGAGTCTCCATCTGCAGCATAGCATCTTCGGCGCCCACACACGTATTCATACACAACTGATGAGCGTAACAGAAATCCGGAAGATTTAGCTCGTCGGTAGAATAATCCTGCTGCCTTATTATCACGATGAAAGAAAATTGTGTATTGATGGTATACGCGAAACTTTTATGCTCAAATTGAAAGTATTTCCTTTGTTGATTTACCCAAAATATTTCACGCACTGGGTTCATTATTACGTTTGCGGAAGCCGAGTGCAATTCTAAATATCCCGTTGCGTACCATCTTCTAATGCTTTTCAATGTATCTCAACGTGGTGGTCTTCCTTCTGAACTTTAAAGTTCAAATGGACTAGGTACCTGCTGAAAGTATAAGCTGGAGATTAAACTCAAAATTAGCATTTCTGCACTAGTGCATTGTTAGGAAACAATGTGTAAGCTAATTTAGGAAATAATGAGTACAAGCTAATTAACATATGTATATATATCTTTGCTAAATCCAATTAGTCACTTTCGATGACAGTCCCAATGTTCAAATAATTCATTTAAATTACTGTCCAATTATTCATTTTAAATTACTGTAGAAACAACTATTCACATTCGCTTTGTATCTGAACTAGGAAACAATGAGTACAAGCTAATTAACATATGTATATATATCTTTGCTAAATCCAATTAGTCACTTTCAATGACAGTCCCAATGTTCAAATAATTCATTTAAATTACTGTCCAATTATTCATTTTAAATTACTGTNTATATATACTTAAATATATATATACTTAAATCTTCAATGAAAACATTATCGCCTCTCTCACTTCATTCACGGGTGATAATAATAGTTGTTTCTTGCTATTTGTATGCTATAGCAGACGGCAATGGCCACGTTTTGAGTATGACTCATTTTCTGAGGTAATTTAAAGTTGCGTGAGTTCAAGCGCAGTGAGTTGTAGTCACGGCATCATGACCGCTTACGGCCGTGTTCACTCGCCATTCATCGTAACGCGTTCATGAGACAAACTGATGGACGTGGCGACTTGATTCGATAGAAGCAGCTGCAGCAAACGCGGAGACTTTTGAATAAAGCATGTCCCTTTTTTAAACACGCTGTGTCATTCAAGTTGGGTAAACAGAACATATAAATGCTGAATTTATCCTCTATATCGTTTTCAAATCAGGAACAAGTCGACAAAAATGCTTTTTTATCGTCACAATAATGATCAGTATCACTATACTCCCATTTAACACATGAAAATTAGAAAACCTGAAATTATTGAAAGAATATGGACGCCATCTTTGATTTGAAAGATCAGCTGATTACTCTGTGCTGATTTCTCTTCTATCTGCTTATGAGCCTATAAGATTATGGGATGCAAATGTGACTTCAAACCGACGCGAAATAGAAGCAAAAATGAAAATAAACGACATCATAACTGAACGCGCGGCGTCATTCGTTTGAATGGACACTTCCACGTGTGGAGAGACACAGAAAAAGTTGACGCACAGCTCGTGTTCGTTTTCGTGGTTGAACGGTAGAATCATGGCTGAACAACGACCAGGTTAACTCACGCGCAGGTAGGTGTTAAGCCCCGCCTATTCCTGTGACGTCAGGTGGGGAGATAGATAGAAACAGTTTTAATTAGTTCATACTATATAGTTACTTGCTTAATAAATGCTGTGAGTCTGGGCTCCCATGCACAAAAAAGAAGGGTAATCATTTCTACACTATTACAGTTGTTAAGTGTGCGATGCAAAAAATCGGTTTGCTTGATATAAGGCAATAAAATGTCGAGCGAATAGCTTGACCGGCGAAAAAATCAATTAGAAGAAAATAGCCACGGCTTCCTATGTATTGATGTGGCTTATTTTGTAATCATCATATATTATTTTACATACTAGTACACTCCGCGATGAAAAATTACAGCGGAAAAACATGGCTTAAAGGAAAATATCTACAGCAGCATAGGTACGTATTATCGGGGCACTACTAATCAATCTAGAAGTAATTTAATTTCAAATTTATAAACTTTACTTGTGAAATTTGCATTTAAAGAGCTTTTCTCGTCAAAACATTACACATGGTCAAACGGAGGAGTGTTTTTTTTTACTAGTTCAAGCTTCATATATTAGTCGTTCGAAAGCGGTATTTCACTTGATTAAACAGTTTCCCCGTCGATATAGCATTTTCTTTCTACTTTTGTAAGAAAATAGTAATTATTAGGGTAACGTAACTAGAGATGCGTACATAATTAAACGAGAAATATTTCGTTTCATGTTTCATGACTTCTTTAAGAGAAATTGGCGTTTTTTGTGGTTACATGTAAAAATCTGGAGGAAAACTGAATTACTCATAATTACTACGTAGTAGTGTATCATTTTACAGGGGCAAAAAATGTTTGAAGCACAGTAGACTATACTGGTGAGAGCGAAAACTTAGTATATATACTCATTTACTGCCAAAACTCACTTTTTTTTTGTTACTCCGGAGCTTTGGGGGAAAAAGAAGGTTCACCAAGTTATTATTTTTTTTTTCTTGTGTTCAAAATAGCCGAACATCAATTATCAGCCACCCCGACGATCTTCTCCCCACCTGACGTCACACGAGCAGATGCGCAGAACCGTCTCAAAATGGTCAAGCGATGAGTTAACCTGCTACGTTGCTCAGCCATGGGTAGAATATCCCGCTGCCTTACTAACACGATGAAAGAAAATTGTGTATTGATGGTATAAGCGAAACTTTTATGCTTAAGTTGAAAGTATTTCCCTTTGTTGATTTACCCAAAATATTTCACGCACTGGGTTCATTGTTACGTTTGCGGAAGCCGAGTGCAATTCTGAATATACCCGTTGCGTACCATCTTCTAAAGCATTTTAATGTATCTCAACGTGGTGATCTTCCTTCTGAACTTTAAAGTTCAAATGAACTAGGTACCTGCTGAAAGAATGAGCTGGAGATTAAGCTCAAAATTAGCATTTCTACACTTGTGCATCAACATAATTTTGTTGCTAACGTTCTTCGTCTCGTGTCTTATTAATTCACCTACCGTCTTCTGGCGCCACTCTATGGCACTGCGACCTCCCATGAACCCCACAACAGCCGGCGCTCCGTCAGCGGTAGTGACGTCATACACTTCCAAGATCGGCCCAGTGCTGCATTCTTCGTTAACCTTATAGCCTCCGTTGGTGAATACTTCCCCGCTGTATCCTTGCTTCTTCCAGTGAGCCTGAAGTGATGCAGTAGACGTAAAATAATTATTGATTATCTTTCAATCACACGATGCTGTGTGTTAGGTTATAACTGCTTAGTGATAACGCGGTGTTCTAACACAGAATAGAAAAGAACATTATTGTTATTAAACACATTTTAGGAATAAGCCTGCCTATCTACAGCGCTTGCTATGATTAGTTACGATTGATAGCAAGATAAAATACCATAGTATATTCAACAGTTGTCGAAGAAGGCGACCGGAAAGCCTTATCATGACCAAAAGTAAACAAGACAAAAAGTGGACGAGTGTCATAAAATATCACAACGAAGCATGGTAAATAAACACGAATGGGGAGATAGCGGAATGTCGCAATTACCAAAAGTCTTCTCGTCAGGTCTTAATAGAGGTAGTTTTAGACATTAAGGTAGAAACGACTAGTACCTCTTCGTAGGTCACCAAAAACTTGTAGAGATGACCCATGTGCATGTTCTCGTAGAGGTCCTTCTTGAGCACGGGTAGAGGAGGTTTGAAGTTGACTTTGGCGGTCAGGCGAGGAGGTGTCGTCATGATAACTTTCTTACATTTCACCTGCTCGAATGGCCCCTCCAGTTCGTCGCGTGATGGATTGTAGCGACGACATTCCACTTCTGTTATACCAGTCTGGTGCCACATATTGGAATTTTAATTAGTGCGAATATTAACTCACATTGCTCGACCGCTGAACCCTTACATGGACCATATATGCCTTTGTATCCAAAAACACTGTTCCTATGAACCTGAGAATTGATACGGGAGTTGAAAGACGTTAACTGACTATTACTAATGACCTCGAGTTCATTGGCAGACCGGCGTAGAAATGGTACTTCACTACTATTGCGCCTCATCGATACCAAACCAGGATCAATACTTGGGGAAGTTCCTCTCTTCATGAAAAACTTTCACAAAATGTAACTGTGGGTAACTATATCAGCCATTAGCTTCTCACTAACTGGGTCACGGTTCGGTGGTCTTTGGCTGCAGGAACTTTATTCCAATTTTGTTGGACCACCTTATATCATACAGAAGGAAATGCAATATAACGTGTAAGATTCTGTCGTTTATCTTTGAAATCGCGCAGTTAACATGTACGAATGGAAACATTGTCAGGTGAGCAATTTGATTTCAATGACTAGCGTTTGTTTCACGGTTTTATGCATTTCAGACAGCGGAAGTAAAAATTATGGTGTTCATTAGTAACGGTTTTACTTCTTTGCATAATTTGAGGCTTCTTCCGAAAGGCACTGCAGAAGACAAAAAAAAAATCGGTACATAGTATTATATGTCCAGAACAGAGTGAAACCCGCGCATGGAAGAAGGAACAGCGCACGAGAACAGTAAGAGAAAAATATATGATAAGAAAAGTAATAACATAACATTGAAAGATTGACACACACTATATGCCCAAGAAAATAACAGAAACAGTTCTTATTACAAGTGTTAGGTATGAAATAAAGAATTTTCATTTAATAGCTATCAGGTCTTCATTTTAGGCTTTCCTTAAGTAATACCTTAGGAACAATTGATAATAAAGTTCCGCCTGGAATTTGCCCAGCTCTATACACTAACCTGCTGGTTCTGCCTGATGGACGTCACTGCATGACACAGCAAAATCCGCTGCCGGCCCACCAGTTCTGCCAGTCTCTTACTCAGCTGCTGGGTACCTCCCTGTGAAAATAACAATTAATACTTCTCTAACTAGTCTCCAATTAACGTACAAGTAGTACTCCATACTACTTTACCTAAGTGCTTTACAAGAGCACTTCGCCAAAGTACTTCCTAGAGCACTGTACATGAGTGCAGCACTGGAGTCGGTATCGCAATCAATACTTCACTACAGTTCATCCTTAGTACTTCACTGAAGTTAGTCAGCAGTGCTGGTGCAGTATTGTTGTTTCACATAACTAAACAACGTAGAAATATATCCCAGCCTGCTGTAGCGAAGAGAAAGCAAGCGCTGTACTTTGAGCAGTGCGGGGCGTGTCTGTAAGCTGCCGCTCCGGAGCACAGTGACTGTATGACCGAATTTCTGGGAGGTTGTGCTCCTCTGCGGTGAATGGGTTTTCGCAAGGACTAAAGCTTCGTATGTATCGGTGGCACATCACGGGATAAGCATCATACTTCTACAACAATTGTAACAGGAGTTTGGGCGCCTAAAAGAACTGGGTCTGATCTCTTTCGAGCAAAGACGACTCAGGGGGCTACTAATGGAAACATTCAAGCATTTGAATGGCTTCGACGACGTACCTACAAAAGGGACTCTTTGAAAGGGACCTCAATGATCGCTTGTGAAACAACAGTCAAAAACTTCATTATAAAGCTCGAAGAACGAACTTAAGTCAGCAGCTCTTTCCGTATTTCATAGTCAGCATTTGGAATAGACTCTCTTCCGACGCTGTTGGTGCGGAATCAGTCAACGCGTTCAAAAATCGTCTTGATATACATTGGAAGAGACGTCCTCGACAGCAAAGAACTCCTCCTCTAAGAGTCGCAAACTCTTTAAGGCCAAAGCTTGCGAAGCCACCTTAATCCGTCTTCTTCTCTCTCCCGCTCCAACTATACAGTTTGACATCTCTAATTAAGCTCAGCATATCAGCGGTTCTTGATCGGGCTTGCACGCATTCATGATCGTCTCTTTGGTTGGGATTCTTAGCCCCCCCCCCTTTTTTTTTTCTTCATCTTCTCATTTCTCCAGTCTTCTAATTCCTACTACCATAATGGCAATAGCTCATAAAGGACCGGAGCGTGAGTTCCGGTTTCTCATTGGGAATGGGCCAATTGGTTCGTCTACTGCTGCCTATCTAATCTAACCTTTTGTTTTGGTAGTTTGTAACGTACTCTTGACGTAGGAGCGGCTGCATGTACCCTGAAGGTTTGTCTCAAGGGATGGTGTATGGAGGGTGCATGTATGCACTATAATATGAAAAGGGGAACCCATGCACGAAGGCACACCTGACTCGGGTACTGGTAGCAGAGAAACTTCATTCAATTGCTACTGCCTGCAGCTGATACTGACGCATCATCGTTCTACAGAACTCTTTGAAGGAAGCGTCAATGATAGCTTACGAAGCAACAGCCAGAAATTCAAACATAATTACGAAGAACTACTCTCAGCCAGCAGTTTTTCCCGCACTCCATAGTGAACATTTGGAATAGACTACTCTCCAAAGTTGTTGGTGCAGAGTCGATCCATGCATTTTAAATTAGTTTCAAGAAATATTGGGTGTAATATCCTCCACAGTTACGAGCTCCTGCTCCTCCTCCAGGAGTACCAAACTCCAAACGGCCAAAGCTTCAAACCCGCCGTAGTCCATTTTCATGCCACGACTAACTTAACGTCTACTAGCTTGCGCGATCTTGTCCTTGTCTGACTTTATTATATAACATTTTACCAAGGCAAAAGAATGTAAACTAGCCAAGGGTTGCATAAGCAGACAACATTTTATGGCTCAATAGCGCAATGTGCGTGATAAAGGCACGATGCTAAGTTTAAAAATTGCAGACTAATAAATTGGCAAATCTGTAAACAATTGCCTCGAATGCAAAGAGAGACGTTAAAACAGAATCAACGAATGCGACAAAACTGATCTATACTGAACCATCAATCTCTCTTACAACTTTGATCATCAATTAATCGCTATCGAACACTTTATTTATTTATTTATCACTAAAACGTTTTTTTTACATTTTCACGTTGTCTTATGCCCGGTACCCTCGTAGTAACTTTCGTTGACGCCAACAACCTAGAGGCAACTCAACTAAACCGCTTACGTAGCTGCGACACGCAAGATTTAACTCAAATTAACCAATAAACTTTTGTTAATTCGATTTATTACTCCTTATGGTTTGAGATTTAACTCTATAAATAATTGTCGAATACCTCAGCCGCTACTGCAACTTTAACAGCTTTGCAAAGGCATTGATGGACTTTCAACTATCGCTCCCAATTATGAGTAGTTTATGTCCACAAAGATTGATATTGTAAGCACTAGTGCACTATGTTTATAGACGTTGTGGTGCTGAAGCCACGACAACGCAGTCGGATTAGTTGAGTTGCCTTTTGGCTGTTCGTGACAACAAAAGTTGTTAAGTAGGCACCGGGCTTTGCACTTTTGATCAGGTCTTTTTTTTTTCTCTCCTTGAGACCCCTGATCTTGTTTTCGGTCCTTTAACCTTACAAACTTTTCTCTGAATAGTTAAAACTGACGAAGTATTTAAGACGTTAACAACGACTTGACCAACAGTTGAATCACTGTCGATTTTTAAGCTACGGTACGGTGAACGCCTTAGTAGTAGCTGTATTAAAAGTAACCTTTTTACTGTGATGCAGTAGATTAGTATGGACACAACGTAATTAAATATTTTTCACCTTGAGGCCTCGATCTTGCCCAGCATCTTTCAGGCCGTACAGAGGCTCGACACCGCCAGCAGAGTTGGCGTACGCAAGGAAGTACAGCATCTCCATGCGCGCTGCGTCCGTCCCTTGAACGGCGAAATCGCATTAATTGAGCGCCAATGCCTACTCTTGCTGCAGCATAAAAGTATGTAGTTATTTATTTATGTCTATCATAATAGAAATCAATGCCAAATTAAAGGGGCTACAGGCATTTTAGTCTGCCATACATGAATTTTTACATTGGTCATCTACAGACAGATTTAGAAGACTGTCTTTTGCTATACTTTCGTACTTTTTAGCTTCCATAAGTGGTGTTGTCAATGGAGGGCATTATTAGTTGAAAAGTTAACTTCTTTAAACTTTTATCCTATATTCAAGAAACTAAACTTCGATAACAGTCAAGTTGTTAATTCTTTAGGAATGTAACTGAAACTAACGTTAATCCGTTAATGGGATTTTCTAGTACTGAATAAATGACCAAATTTCGCTTTAGAACTATCTAAAATTCATGCAAAATATAGAGTACAAATTGATTCCAAAATTATGAACTAGTAAATAATGTTGAAGTGCTCAAAATAGTAAAACAGAAAATGCAATCTAAGTATTATATCTGGTTTTCTTTTCACTTTTTGCTACGGTACTTTTTCACTTGCCCCACCTATTTCTCTAGATCAGCAACTCGAAATTTTCGCGGGACGAAAATGACATTTTGACTCCTAAGCTATCTTTCTTCTTAACAGACGCTCAGCTGCGGAATTGCAAGGCGGTAATGATAGAGGAGTGCTACACACTTTCCCTGCAGGTTGAGACGGAACTATCTTGCCTATCTTGCAAGGTTGACTGTCTCGAAAAATGTTAGTACACTACATCTGTAATGGAAATATGAGAATAAACTGTTATACATTTACCTGACCTAATAATCTCTTGGTTTGGTTACGAGTGTTCCTCGTGGTAGTGTTTTGAGCCCTTTGCTGTTCAGCATGAATACCAGCGACACGCTGTCTGCTCTGGAGAACACTATGGTCTGCTATGTCGACGGTTCCACTTCGTTGACGCTCATTTAAACCTCTAGCATGCATATGCATGAGGCTGTCGCTTAGTCTTTGAACAGAAGTTTGCCTCGGATTGGCGTTCAGTTCTTTTTTGGAGAATGAAGCTTCATGCAGGTGAAACTAAGTCGGTGAGAGACAATTGGTCTCGTACGATTTAACCCCAGTATCCGCCACTGAAAACATGCAGCAGGCGCCAAGCTCTTTGAAGTACTCGGCGTCCGATTTGAGAGTGGAATAAGTGATATGTTTCAAAAAAATTCTATATTCATAGAAATTAGCGGAAAGCAAAGTTGACAGTGTAGGCTATCAGTACTAGTCACGCTATCCATATCGAGCATCCCTTGATGATTTTAGTCTGCACTCACCAAAACATCCCTTTACCATCTGGTCCAAATAACATCGACCCTCAGCAGTCGTCTCGTACTTCTCACCATAGGCTGCCACCGACATGCCTGACAGCTCGTGGGCCAAGGGGCTCATGTATGGATCCTCCATGCTTACTTGCTGGGCCATTTCTTCAAGCTGTAAAAATATAATAAATACTAGAGTGACCGCACTGTCAATAACGACAACGAAGAATTTGTGATGACCCGTCTTGTGTTACCCGTGGTATCATGGCAAAGATATTAAGGCAGACCTTTACATGTATAGTTTAGCAACTCCCTATTTGGCAAGAGCCGCGTGTTGACGGGACATGCACTTTGTGATTTCCCAGGTTATTAACTATTTAGGGTAGACGGTTGAGCTCCCTGCTATACATGCAAGGCTCTTATTAACTTCCTTGAGTAAGATGCTACGCAACTGCCAACTTGAATTAGGGAACCGTACAGATAAGCGAGCAAAGCTGAACAACACCAAGTTTTTTTTAGGTGATACGCAAAAAGCGATTTTTTTGCCCGCAGTCGATATCGATTCTAATAAATATAAATCTCTGTATCCAATGTACTCGAGGGTGGCATATAATTCGGACAATTTTCTCCTCAGGAGAAAACTAGTTCTGTTCAAAGAAGAACCTAAAATGTGGAAAAAATAATTTGCTGCCAAGAAAACCAGCCTGCCGACCGCTCAAGAATGTCTTACCAGTTGCCTCGATAATTATCAAAATACGAAAATAAGTCAGCTGAAGTTTGGATTAAGGAAATCTCAGAAAATAGTACACATCACATGGAAGATATTGTTTAGAGAAGCTGTTTACATCTACATCGAGTGAACTTCAGCGTTGTCAAAGAAAGACCGGAATCAGATATACCGTTCGAGTGCCATCCCGTGCAACCTAGAATATTTTCTACCCATCAGTTTTCTATGTAGTTGGCAGGATGACCACAGTCTTCAAGCAAAAGAATACACTGATGAAACCAGGAAGGGCAAAGCTAATTTTTGCCTATCTTTTTCGTTAAGAGCGTGACACGAAATCTATAAATAAATAAATATAAGCCTGCCTTATCGAATATATAGGTCAATACTTCAGTTTATTTTACCTTAAGGAAGGAAAGAAGTATAATATGACAGACTACCTCCTGTCTGTCTGTTTATTTATTCATTTTCTGTCACGCTGTAGCAAATTAGATAGGTGAAAATTCAGGTGCCGAAGACGGTACGTTGGATACGGGGGTCGCACTTGGGCGCTCCAGCTGAGGGACCTGAGCTCGCCTGCATGACAGTGTCTGGACAAACATGTTCATTGTTCAACGGTGCTACAGGTGATATCACTTAACTGCGTTTCATAATATATATCCAATTTTTTAGGCAGAATGCTGAATTTTCATTTAAGAAGTCTTCTGAACAGTAACCAGCACAGGAGACAGCGGGGGTTTTCCCGAAGGGCTACCTTACTGCTCGTGACACTAGTTTAAATATATAAACACACGATGGCCATTCTTAGTATTAGATAGTCCAGTTTGACAAGACAACACAGTCTTTATTGCGATAGGTGTGACAACTACTTTTACCTAATATTTTGCAGCTGAATCCAAAACTCATCTCAGACTTTCTCTTTTACATTAAGTTTTTTAGATAATACGATACTTGTTAACTGCTACTAAGCTAGCTGATTGTTCGCAGAATATGGTAATAGTTGCATAATAGAGCTGCTCTAACCACGCCCATCACTTCCTCAATTATTGTGACTTCACGAACCAAGGTTACTAGCAAAGCTTTGTACTAGCGCTTAGATCTAGCAGGAAAATGAACCCACACCAGTAAGGAAAAGCCACATCCTTTTTACCAAGTCCACAGCTCTCATACAGAGAGAAATATACCCAAGTAGAGTCCTCTGTGGACGCATGCCTCTGTCAAGGTAGGCATGTTAACAAAAAATTTTAAATGATCCTCAATCCAGGATTTTGCTTTTCATCATCATTAAAATTTCATCGTATGTGCCTCTTGAGGTTAACAGCAGTTCTGGTAATGATCTTGAAAATCCGTCCGTAACTTTTTAGCTACGTTCTGACAAACACTAAGATACAGTAAACATAAAGTCAGATGCACAAACGGACAAACCGATCATCACCACATTTGGTTATTTGTGTCTATTAAAATTTCTTAACATTCCCTGCAAATTTAATGAAGATCCTTTCATAAAGTTTTAGGTTATGTAATAACCAGGACATAGAGAAACAAACGCGGAGCTCCGGACATATATAATTGTTACCTCCTGTACTACCTCCTGTGTACTGTAACTCACTTTAGTGTTACTAGAAAATGAAAGCCATTGAATGCTTACGCGTTGCTTAAACCTATATATTCAGCAGATTAATGAATGTGCCAAGGTCTAATAGTGCAGGCCTGATATTTGCTCAAAAGTACACCGATGGTTTCCATTGCAAGTCAGGGCCAGGAAATGTGCCTTGAGCCTAATAAACAGGATTGTAAACTTCAACAACTCGTTTATAAAAGTCATCCGTAATGGTCCTCTTTCCAGGAGTACTTAATAAAGTTTATTATTATTATCATTATCCTGTCTAACATGAGCAAAGATATTGGTTGCAATGCATTATAACTGTGCGCGTATGTTGAGCTGAAGTATACAACATAATAACTGTGCGCGTACGTTGAGCTGAAATATACAACATAATAACTGTGCGCGTACGTTGAGCTGAAATATACAACATAATAACTGTGCGCGTATGTTGAGCTGAAATATACAACATTATAACTGTGCGCGTACGTTGAGCTGAAATATACAACATAATAACTGTGCGCGTATGTTGAGCTGAAATATACAACATAATAACTGTGCGCGTATGTTGAGCTGAAATATACAACATTATAACTGTGCGCGTACGTTGAGCTGAAATATACAACATTATAACTGTGCGCGTACGTTGAGCTGAAATATACAACGTTGTGTGCGCGCAACGTTTGTACTCGTATAATAAAAACAAAGAAGCTAGAGGTCATGTCTTCACAAAGTGGAGGCGAATATTAAGTGTTTCTTTGTATTACCATTTAAACTTCATCTATACATAGTTAATTCATTTAGTTTAAAAGAATTACTTGACAAGTTTTGTAAAACACTTCAGCAAGCATAGTGTTCTCTGTACTATATACATGTTGAAGCAGCAGCAGCTGCATCATATCTAAATACAAAAACTAACAAAATTAGCTGTATTAGTTATTTCGTACTAACCTCATAGATTAAAACGTATACCACATGACTCACTGACAAGATGCATGCATAAATTCATACGTACTTGTTCATAGTAAAGGACTATCCGATATTTTACCTCAAATCAAAGTATTCCGTTGCATTGAAGAGACTTTGTCCAACTATATGAAACGAATTATACACTAATTATGGTAAAGCCACGACCAATATTATAGAAAATCATAATAATGGTACCCACAGTATTTCAGTATAATTCGTCACATATTTGTACTATTTATTCAAGCAAGTTTAGTTCAGTGATTATCGCTGACTGCACTGTCAAATAAAATCTGCCAAGCAAATATTTACATTTTTTGTCGCGAGGCGCATTAATTAGGGCTCACTTGCAAAGATGTCTGGGCAGAATAGTGGCCAGTGGCCTTCAAGGTGTGGTGTAGCCTATGCCTGTACAAGATACTGTTCAGCTCCAGCGTCCCACATTCAAAAATAACTATAGTTATTTATAATTTATCTACTCAAGAAAGGTTTTCGTTTCGGTTTCAAAGTCGACAAGGTTGCGGCACCTTCTGTAACCGTATAATATGCGGTCTACCGTAAAATATTAGCTATGTAGATTAGTAGGATAGGTTAGGTAAAGATTGTGTTCGTTAGGACAGTTGAGACTAGATTAGATTAAGCACATAGCTGTCTAGCCTAACTTGAGGAGAATATATTCTACTTCAATCTAAGGTAAGCAGTCTGCATCCTTTCGAAAGAGGCTTTATAACAACAAATTAAATACGCTCACCTTACGCATGAACAGCTTGTGTTCCGTGTAAGCTCGAGATGAACCCACAGTCACCAGAGGCTCCTCATACGTTTCAATCTTTCCTCTCGTTGTCTGCATGAGCTTCGTGCCTTCACAGTATCTGCGCATAGCGTACGAATGGAAGAAAAAGCTTCTTGATTCTACGAATGAAAAATTAATGCTGTCGAGGCATATTCGTAGACATTACAGTAGTGTTTTAGGTTATTACTTATGTACTTTAGAGTTTAGTAGTTAATTCCTTACATTTAAAGTACAGATAGTTATTGATCATCAGAAATTTTGTGAAGAAAATGGGCATAGCCATTGCGAAATTAATTAACGTCGTTGATAAGCGCATGAGAGAAAAAACTTTTAAGATGATTTTGATCCAAGGAATGTGGCAAGAGATGCAACCTAATTATACACGGTGGCTGATATCTGGCCTTCTCAAATTTTCTTAATATTGCTTCTGGAGCAAACATCTAGGATAATGATGCAGAAACAATGTGAAAATAGGCATAGAAGTCAATTTATTACTGTAATAGTGATTACTGCTTACATTCTCACACAATATTTTCCTATCATTAGTAATAGCATGACTTAAAGCCGCAAATTTCACAGAAGTTAATAGTTCAAAGCTTTATCGAAATTTGCGCAGTCGTTCTCCGAAGCTCCTTATACTTATAAGAACGGGCTAAATGCTGCTGTGAACCCAGCGCATCTTCCCCTGCACCGGCAGGAATTAAATGCCTGCGTAATCGTTTTCCTGTTACAAGTAGCCTGCAGTTTAATTGATTTTAGACCAACACTTTTCATTGCACTCATACACTTACTGCGGCACGGTCTCCACCCCGAACTCCTCCACCAGGTTGAGTACGTGAGGCTGAGTCGGGCCCACCCACTGAGCGCCGAAGTCGAAGTACTCTGTTTTGCCTCCTTTGACTTTCATAGGGATAGACAGCGTGCGGCCGCCAACTCTATCTGTGAATCGGCATTGTTAAATTGAACGAATAATTACTTCTTATGGGGAAAACTAAAGAAAAGGGTTCTTTAAGAGAAACGATTAGTTTTCAAAAAACTGAACTAAGAGTTCTTCAAAATAAGAAGGGCTCAAACTTGAGCAAAGACTTCTTTATAATGAGGGAGGCGGGAAAAAGGGCTATCTACACATTTCGAAATCCGAACAGCAAAATACCGATGCAAGTCTAACAAAATGTTGGTTGCAATGACAAAACTAAGAATTGAGTCATTGCTAGTGCGATTCTCTAATGAGATTTCATTACTAGCATCTATTCTTATAGGAGGTTCGCTACAAGGTGTTCGATGAATTGGCTCAACCCCAGGATTGAGAGTCCAGGAGAAGTACAATGGCTACTTCTTCAGTTAGCACATTACACAATTGTCAATGTTATATTTACTTAATGTAAGGAAAAATAAATACCAAATTCAGTGTTTCCCCTTTCATCGGAATCACAACACAGCATGACATCAGTGGCGACTCAGAAAAATGCATACCAATTCTGCATCGCAATATCAGCTTTGAACTCTTGCCCACGATAAATCAGGTGGGGAGGTCTACCAGAAGGCTGAAATTCCCTGGCTCGGCGACAGCGCCAATAACGGGCCCTGAGGTTGACCGAGCAACCAGTTTAACTAAAAAATGGCGTTCTATTCAACCAAGCAAATCAATGTTTGGGACTAAATATAAATATTTGTTAAACAAGAATTAGGCTCTTTGAGAAGAGCCTTTGGAAGGAAACCCAAGGTTTGAAGTGGTAATCAAGTATTTTTTTATACTTTTCCGATCCGTCATCTGTTGCGAATAGAAGCAATAACCAACGCCGTATGTAAGTGGCCAGCAGAACGGTGTATTCATAATTAACTGGTCGTGCGTCGACCGTCAAAGGTCACAGTTTCCTATGGTATTAGCTAAAGAAAATATTTTGGGGATGCAGGGCAAACAAACGCATTTCGATCCTGAAGCTCCTTCCGAAATGGATACGATATGTATGTCTCCGTTTAGGAGTTCGTCTACATTATGTAGTGTAGCCAGCTATATTAATATGCAATATAAATTAATTATATGAGGCCATTAGAATCAGACTTTACTTTACCATGCACTCTATAGCCTGCGTTACTTATCTCTACATTACTAACGGTTCCAGCAGTCGAATAGGACTCAAGAAAACCAGCAACGGCGCCTTGTCAGCATTCATTCCTGTGATTCTACAATACAGAGGATTATTTGGGTCATTACTGTACTATGACAGGACGATATAACTCTGGTATTGCGTAGCATTGGGAAAAACCAGGAGCTCCATAGATACACATGTTTCATGTAATTTTGTAATGACGAGTAACGCTGAATTTGACGCTTGGTACAGTATGATGATGCCAAAAGATCATATAACGTTGGCTGCTCACTTAAAATTCTAGCTACCCCACAAACTAAGCCAGTAATTCCTCTACTGTGAGCAGCCCGCGATTCAAATTAGCATCCTCGCAAATGGAATGTGACGTAAATAATGCTACCTGAACCTCGTCCGAAGACTTACGATATATAGCTGATAGTATGGTGCACACCCACCTCTGGCCTCCAGGACACAGACTTTCAGGGCAGGATCTTTGCTGAGGAGTCGGCGAGCAGCGGTGAGCCCGGCCAGCCCAGCTCCTACCACCACCACATCCAAGACTTCGGGTGTTCGTTCTTTGTCCATCTGAGAAATTTGCCATTCTTAGGAGCGTTTGCGATTCAATCTGTGTTGACGTCAACGTAATTCACTCTAAGCGGTGACTTGGTCAGGAATTAACTTCATTTATGGAGGACTCAGGAGTTGCAATTCACTATATGGAACGTTGTCAATGATCGGTAAATGTCTTAAACTCGATCCAAAAGGTGAATCGAATACTAATTATATTAATTTCGAACTCGCTATCGCTCCGTGGTTTAGCCTAGGTGAAATGAAAACACTAAGAATTAGCGACGCATTAGCTCTTACACAGTTAAACGCTAACACATTGACCGCCCTTCCAGTAATTTTATCACGATTCGTCTCTTTGCAGTTTAGCTTTAACACTTTCTCCACCTTCCTAAATATTAGGAGACATCCAAAACTTCGGAATAAAACACTTTCCCGACAACAGCAAACCTAATTTAAGTCCAGAAGAACGTGATGCCATCAAATCTCTGAAGCAAAATCCCGCGATTGTCATCCAACGAGCCGACAAGGGCGGAGGCGTAGTCGTGATGG
>LQNS02020120.1:16338632-16348795 GCA_001587735.2 Parhyale hawaiensis | reverse complement strand
ATTTTCTTGCATCGGCTACTACAGATGCCGTCAGTGTCTTGGGTAATTTACATGATGCATAGCTTTTGTATAAGGAAAAATAGAGAGTGGCATCTGATGATGCCGTCAGGAGGCAAAGGGTTAAACACTCTACAGAAACCTACACCGTGGGTCTTATAGTTTTCAGATGCTCAAAGTCTTAGCTGTCATCGGCTGGTGACAGCAAAAGGTAACATTGGTCGTAAACTACAGAATATTTACTCAGTCCAATATAACATACGCGGCCACAGGGCAGTACCCTCTTCCGTAGATTCTTTATACTGCAAATTGTCCAGTACTCGGCTCTGCGATTGGCCACCAGGACCAACTGTATGGCTTCTCTTAGCCCTCTTCACCATAAAACCTAGGTGCTCCCTGTTGAGGAGCCATTTCACCTGCTGAGCAGGAAGTACCTTCTTCAGATCCTTGTCTCCCGCCACCTGGCCCACTATATGGTTATTGCCGACGTCGACCAGCCTAACAATTATCGTGTTCTACCATCGATGCGCATGCCATCGGTGTCACACCAGCTCCATGGTGTCGTCGTCCTGGCAACTTCTCTTTCGTCTGTCCTGGCGTCGACTCATATGTAGGTAGTAGGCTCTGCCAATGCTAGTCTGGAGGTAGGCAAGGTGTTCAGCCCCCTTTCATCTTCCAGACCGAGGAGGTAACATGGTAATGGAGATTCTTATTTTGGATTAGAGCGATCCGCCCCTGAAGAGGCGACTCGAGCAGTTCCGCCCCATTTTCTAGTCGTCGGCCGTATCTGTAGGGTATACTTAGAGACTCCACTTTAATTCTGGTGTTCTGACTTTTCAGTGCTTTGTGCTTTATGTTATCAGTGTGTATTACCTTGGATTTGCATAGCTGAATATTTTTTCCACTATTCTTATTTAATTACAATTACTTTTTCTAGGTTGTGTTCTACGCGATGTCACATGTGGGTTTTCCGACGCGTGTGGTGCTCAATGTTAAGTTTCCCGTAGAAAGTTTCTTAGCCTGTAAATGCAACGTTGGAGTTACGGCGTACTATGGATAAATTGCATTAGTTGGTTACGTTTGCCTATCCTGGGTCTAGGGAAGCAGCGCCCCAGGGGATTCTACTGTCTTTATTCCTCGTGTCTTTGCTCCCTTTCATCTTTCCTGGATCTACAGATGGTGCTTTCACTTTCTGAAGTTTACCCATCTTATGTTGTGGGAAGCAACGCCCCAAGGGTTCTGTAGGTTACCTTAAGCGCGTCTACAAGATCCATCACTTCATCAATCACAAACACAGGAATCGACAAACACAGACACTTCGCTTCCTTGTCCCAACGGCATCAAAAACAGAAGCCACGAACACTTCAACGTCACTATGCGTGAATTCAGCATTTCATTACTAGGTATTTATCGATATTCCACTCTCACTATATTGGTCAAATATTTATTTTACTTGTAGAAGCCGACTGGCAGGTCAGACGTTATTTATACTGGCAAAAAGTATAGCTAAAAATTTACTCGCTGGCATCCCCTCACATGCAGAAATGCAAACCATTGAACAAAAAATTTTTCACTTTTTATTTATTAATTTCTATTGCAATTCACACTGTGTACATCCATTTCTTCCTTTAAAACGTAACTCTTGTTCCATTGTAGCTTTTCTCAATGAAAAAAATAATGAACAGACATAACTTGGCGAATACGCTTCAGTTAATTACTAAGTGGCAACATATAGTTGTCAAATGCTTCCCACTGTAGAGAATTTCAAATCAAACATAAACAAAATTCGCTACGCGGGTTAATTTAAATAAAAAATGATGCTTTAATTACTAGATATTATAATGAAGCCAGATACATAGATTCACAGAGCGAAATATAATTTGCGAACTCTTTGTTCGACCAACCCCGCGTGATCGTGCTGAAAGTTTTCCAGCACTGCTGGCCAACAAAAAACACAAACTTCGAAGGCTCGCCGCGTGCGTTTGTCAATCAAAATCGTTCCGCGTTCACAAACTTCGACGAAAAGATGAATTGTGTAGACGCGGCCTTAGCCATTGTCTGGACCTTCGATCAGAACGTCTGTCTTTAGTAACCACTTTACTTCTTTTCTATTTTGTATTCTTACTGAGTATACGTTCTTCTGTTCTTCTTCTTTCCACGACTCCCTTCCATGAGCGTTGATCCCGTGAGGGAGCACCTTCGTGCGTGCCGCCCCCTCTCCCGTGTCTTGCGACTGCTTAACAGTATGTACCTTGTTTCTTTCTCTGTTAGATCACCATTTTTGTAAGGACAGAAGGTTAGACGATTCAACACTAACAATACGAATAATGATATTTGCCTCAGCCAAGGAGGTTATGTTTTCGTCGAGGTTTGTCTGTTATTTTGTTTTTCTGTCTGTCACCATGATAACTCAAAAAGTTACGGACATCTTTCACCGAAATTTAAAGTGATTGCTTAATATGTTAGGAGGAACAGTTGATTAACTTTTGATGAAATTCCGTTCATCCGTTTGTTTATCCGCCTCATTTTTGTTAATGCCATAACTCAAAACGTTTCTGACGGATTTTAATGAAATTTACATGAGGTGTTGGGTATATCATGAAGAATGAATGACCAAATTTCTGTGATGATCTGTTTATTTGTTTGTTGTGTTTAATTCTAAGCTTGTTAGCACAATAACTGAAAAACTTATGAAAAGATTTTTTTTTTATGAAATTTAGAGAAGTTGTAAGTAATGTTAAAAGACATAACCTTAATGATTAAATTTTGTTGATGATCGATTGGTCTGTTTGTGTGTTACTTAATGTTTACCACAGTGTTTGTTAGCAGCATACTTTAACTCAGAAATTTATGATCACATCTTCAAGAAAATTACTGAAGCTGTTGAAGGCACAAATGATTAAATTTTGATGCTGAGGTTATAGGTGGTTAGTAAGAAGGTTTGCTAGCGCAGAGATTCTAAGCCTCATGGCGCTGAAGGTCAAATATTTTATCTCAGCATTTCTGCCGAAAGGTCGTGAGTGACGGCGAACTCACATCAGTGAGTTCAGGGTCCCAAACTTGAAAATCACGCGCATCTCCAGCCCAACACGGCTCGGCTGAATGAATTCGCTCAGCGGTGCGGCACCAGGCAAGAGACGAAAAACGGAAAGAGAAGAAGACAGAAGAAAGAAACGCCCGCGGCCCCTTCCATGGCCTTCCGCAGGGGCGAAGGTAGGAGTCCCGCGGGAAAAGGTCGGCCACCTCGATCGACGGCCCACCTCGCGGAACAGAAGGGGAGATATAGAGAACGTACCTAACCTAACAAACTAACCTTCTCAGCAGGAACTCCGGCCAATTGCAATAACCATTGCGGAGAAGGCACTTGGGACTTTTGGGTTCGTGAGGCCCAAATATGTATATTGTGGTAGGGAAAGGGCCAGTCAGAATATAGGTACCCCTAAGGGCGATTTTGATGTTGATACAAGGAAGATCATAGTTTCAGAATAAATTTTAATATTTCGTTACCGTGCCTTGCTTGGCGGAGGCATGCGCTCTCAGAGTGCTCTAGCAATGGTAATGCTTTCATATGCTCTTCCTATTCGTTCCGACTTGTTCCCTTGCGTGTTTGTGTTGTGTGATAGCGCCCGTTGTGCGCTGGCTCCGCGATTCGTTGAGCATACTACGTGTCCCTTCTTCCTTTCGAATCGCACTGTGAGCTGTGGGTTGGAAGTTTAAGGTGCAACTGCAATAATCCGACTGGTGGTGTTTTTTTTCATTACCATAACCCGTACAATTACTGCTTTCTGTACGGTGTCGGAGACCTACTGAGGCACGCGCATACTGCAGTCCTCCTGAGTCTGTCCTAGCCTGGACGCACATGCACCAAACTCGCATGCGCTCTGTACGTGCATGGCGTGCGTTCAACTAAGTTTTAATGCTCGTCACCACCGCCAAAAGTACTACCATATTAAGCACTATCTAACCTAACATAATCTGCAATACAGCAATTTGTGGCAATGAAGCACAGCAGCACAGCACACGTACTTGAACGCACGCACAGGGATGCAAGTACACAGCATGGTCACGAACGTACATAGCGTGTGCGAGTTTAGCGCCTGTGCAGATTTGCTTGCGTAGCACCTTGCTAAAACTTTCTATTCTGTAGCTAGCGAAATTACTGCATTCCCAAAGCAGCTCGTTCTATGAACCTCAGAGTTGGTATTGAAGCTAGAGCTTTGTAAGGGTTTGCCTTGAAGAACTTAGGCCTTGATTTTTTTTTACTTTAAATATTTAGTAAAAGTTGCTTTTTCCGTCATATTTTAGGTGGTTTAGTTAAAAAAAAAACTATTTTTCTTTCAGAAGAAGGCTGATTAAATACAAGTTGGTACATATTGCACCTTAAACTGTAGGCCTAACTTAGGCCGAGTTCGCACGTCATCCATACCAATGCGTTCGCTCATTCACTTGTCCGAAAGCGTAGCTGTGCCCTAGAAATATCAGAAAAGTCCATCGTTTTCTGAGTTTAAGTTTACTCCAAATCGGAAGAGATATCCGTAACTTGCCAAATGGAACTTGAAGAGTACCGTATACTTATTTGGCGGTTAACATTTTAATAACTTTTTGTGGTGAGAACGGCGCTGCATAACTTTCGGACGAGTGGATGAGTGAACGAGTTGAGATGAATGGCGAGTGAACTCGCCCTTGGATACGATCTCCTCAGTAATTATTCTAGTGTACTTTCGAGTCACAATTACGAAGCCAGCTTGATAAGATGGTTAACTATAATAATGTTTATGCAATCGTTCGCCAATTGCACCTGGTCTTGCTCAGCACATACCGTACGACTTTAGACCGAATTTTAATTGTTCTCCTTTTCCCACAATTCTCTGATGGCCTAGTTCCTTTTATGTTGTCATAACTTTTTGCGTACAGAGATACATTGTTTCAAGTGTCCAGTGCACCGTTAGAATTTTCTTAACTAACTCCGCTTATGTTACGAATATGGAGTTTCTAGTACGTCATGAAATAGAGGAATTTTAATAAATTAATTATACCTGATCAAATTTTATTGGCCTGTACTTCCTGCTGTGGGAGGTCCTTCTACGAGTAGAAACAAAGATAATACCGCAAATGGGATTATAAGTTTGTGGTTCAGGCACTAGCTGCTCTACCCGCTACAACATTACCTTCCCGCACTGCGCTTCGGTAATTGCGGTTTGGATTTCGTGTGGCACTCGCCTCCTACAAGTAATTGCGGTTTGGATTTCGTGTGGCACTCGCCTCCTACAAGTAATTGCGGTTTTGATTTCGTGTGGCACTCGCCTCTTACAAGTAATTGCTGTTTGGATTTCGTGGGGCACTCGCCTCCTACAAGTAATTGCGGTTTGGATTTCGTGTGGCACTCGCCTCCTACAAGTAATTGCGGTTTGCATTTCGTGTGGCACTCTCCTCCTAGAAGTACGAGCATCAGTCGAGTGGCCTCTCCACTTTGCCCGCTCCGCTAGGTCCATCAGCAAACCGCCGCCGCTATCACTGAGGAATCGGGGTACTTAATTGTACTGTGATGAAGACCATGCGGAAAGGTTTTAGAGTTTCAAGGGTTCCATTCGCACGTTTCCACACGGCCCTAAGAGTGTTTGCAGGCGCCGCTGCTTGCTTTTGTCCTGACGACAAAATGTAGTTGGTTGCAGCACCCGCTTAGAAACTTGATTTTCTACGGCCCATGCAGCGTTCCTGCAGCGTGATTTCTTATTAAATATGATACGTGAATCATTTGTCCCAACCTCATTGCCTGTACCACGCCGAGGCCCTCTTTCTTTCTCCGAGGAGGAACACCATCGAAATCACGTACAAATCTTCACGGCATTGGACTCACCTGTACACACCTGCACCAGGAACGCTATCTACTCCAGAACTGTCAAGAAATACCATGGGCAACTGGGCTCAGGAAATCATATCAGTTAGTGTACTCCTATCTGTGTGAGAATCCTTCATTCTCCAACTTCTGATGTTAATCTCATGGAAGATAACGCTCACAGTAAGTGGCCTGCACTTGATTCGTGCGTAGCTTTTAGGCAACAAGTTTGATAATGTGCCCCTTACTGCTGTATAACTATGTTCATGTGGTACGAATAAGGTAAAAATGTATTACAGAAATTCTTCTCATAAGTAGAACGCTCGAGTAATCTGATAAGCTATAAAGGAAATGCTGCACATTAATTATGTACTGCCGTTGCAGCGCCAGCAATGAATGTATGTGTATGTATAAATATTCTGGGGTGTCTAAATGATAAATTGGCAGCACGATGATCTGTATAACCCTAGTTTGAATCCCTGGCTCGTCTTTGTGTACATACATATATATTGGTTATTCTCACCTGAAATGAATTTCAGCATATCGTGTTTTCGCACACATTGTACAGTTGATCTTCATCTCGTGACAGTTGTCATTTCGCTCTTATGAGCCAATGATGACATTATTTATAAGTCAATGACTTAAGCCCTGGAACATAAGAACATGGATGATGTTGTTGGGCCGCTAAGAAGTTAGAGCTTAAAAATAAAGCTGGGGCCTCTTCTTACACTGAACGTAGCGCGTAGTTTCAGGCGGAGCTGTTGAAAATAGCCGTTGAGAAAATTCAATCGAATCCTCGTGGCGAGAAGGCAGCTGGAAGACCATTTAGAGTTCGGCTCTATAACGATTGATACAACGTTGCTCATGTTAGGGTTGCTTTACCGTGAAGACGGGGCCAGTTTATTGCCGAAAACTTTCCGGGAGTTGATTGAGGTTCTTGAAATATTCCAGAATAGTACTTTTATTGACAACACAGTCATCTCTACCTGGAAAGGAAAAGGGCGTGTTCGATTGGTCGCCAAAATTAGGCCTTCGAAGCTTGACTTGTCTGGAACTTCTGGTGCGTGCGCTGGCTTGGACACGCTGAATGTTTCACGAGCTGATTCTTAATCGGTTACCGTTGAGACTTCAAAAAACTCATTCTTGCTCCATGAAATGGATTTAACAGCAGGCTCAAAGTAATCGCGTGGCTGCTAACACTTGCAACACGATTCAATGTGACGACTATAGCTAGTTGAGACGACAGTGGGGGGGGGGGACTTAGGGGGAGAAGGTGTTGTTTCTATTAAGCTACCCATGCATGGGCCTGACACGTACGTACGTCATGCCTAGTTATAGCTACATTCTTCGTTTTCTACTGATTTTTATGTCCACGTTTCAATTAACTTATTATTATTGAGTAGCCAAGCCCCTTCCGTCACTATTACTACCATAAATCACTGTACATGTATGCCTATATTGTGAAGCCCCTACACATCCCCAGAGCAAATTTCTACTTGATTATAACCCGTTCTCGGACTGCGTAAATTGCACATCTTGTTACGTAGTTGAGCCGTGAACGAAACGGTCACTGAGACAATAAGGTATCGACTAGTTCGAACAATCAGAAGGAAATGTGGGAGATTCTCAAACTGGTACTACCCTGGTGTTTGCTGTTTAAATATTATGAAAATTCTAAGATTTCAGGCAAATGGAAGCCTTATTAGCAGGGCGCGGCTGTGGCTTGGTTGCGGCCTAGTGTCTATAGTTTCTGCTATCTCGGTTCTGCGATGGCAAGAGTTTTGTATAAAGTGTGGACAGAGGCTGTTTAATTCGACACTGTTCTGGCTGATAACATTGAGTCAAGATCTGCACCCCATTGAGCGGTGATTTCGGGCATACTTGAAGCCCAATGCAGACGAGGAGCAAAAATTGCCGAGAGTGGCGTTTCGCCCACACACGCACCACCAGACTCAGCGAAAAAGTTGCTGAGGAGTGAATTCAACAGGATGGGTCTAGGCCAATCTACTTCGTCGCGTTCGAGCAATTCAGAGCAATTTGTAATCCAGTTTTCCCTGTTAAATATTTACTACAATGCATGGAGGGCCTGCGTTTTTCTTAAAACTACTCTTTTAATGGTTGCGATACCATCTGCAGTGTAAAAAATATGAAAGGAATTTGTATATAGGTTAGAACGATAGTAGCCGGCAGAAGTTGAGTACGATGTATAGGGACTATAAACGAGTGACAGAATTTGTAAAGTCAACAGTTTCCATTTTATTGCAACTTATTATTATTTTACCCTAAAAAATTACAACCGTAAGTATCTTTCCCTACGGCGTGTGCATCAATATGTCTCGGCAAACTAGATTTACCCATAATATTGTCCCGTCGAAATAAGCGAAGATGTCACTCGTCTGCGCATGGCTTGGCCCGTTGCTAGTTGTTCTACACTCGAGTGACATGCTCTCTTCGATTAATAACACGATGATCAACTATGCTGACGATTCCAATTTGATAGCAGTGATACCAACCCACAGAATGCATGATGATGATGCACAGTCTTCAAATAGACGGTCGTCGCGCATTAGTGCGTCGAGCATTAGTGCATGGAGTTCTGCATGGAGGATTAAGTTAAATAAGGCCAAGACTACGTCAATGATTGTCAACTGATCTCGAACCCTTTTACCCCAGAATCCATCTTTGAAAATAGAAAATATTATGCAAGCTCTCTGGAGATTCTCAGCGTCCTCTTTGATAAGAAGCTTACTGATGGAGCACATTTTAGACGTCTCGTGTCATATGCGTCGAATAAGATCGATCTCCTGCGTAAGGTGGGCGCTATGTTCGGTGACAGGGACGTAGTCCGTAGATGCTCTTAGGCATTCCTGCTACCTCAGGTGGAGTGTTGCTCACCGGTCTGGGCATCAGCTGCAGCCAGTCACTTGCGTCTGCTGGACCAACTTGTTAGCTCAGCCGGTAGGCTGTATGCTGAGAGTAATCTGGTGAATCTGTCCCATATAGGCGCAAACCGTCCTGTAGGTATATGTAATATAAAGAGTACAACAACGAGAGGCAATGGCTGCATTTTTCTATCCCTGCACTCAAGCTCTTTGGGAGAAACACAGAGGCGGCGGTTGACCCACCCTATGGTATGTAATACTATTTTATCCAGAGCTTGCAGGTGCATTCGGTATTTTATACCCTGGTCAGCGACTCTGTTTTCACCTGAAATTCCTTGCCAAAATTCGTATTCAGCCGGATGGATCTGCAGGTGTCAAAGTCAGCTGTTAATGATTTTTCGGTGGATTTTTCTTAGCAGCGTCTTTTGCTTCATGGTATTGCACAAAGCTTCATTTGAATTTTATTACCTGACCGTGGAGGCCCAGGCGTGTATAGCTTTAACAATAATAGATGCGAAAGTGAAATTCTGTCAACTCTTTCTTTCATCAATTTATCCATCCTTCTCGTAGCAATAGCACTATTTGCAATATTGTACCTACATGAACTATGCATGTTGAGGAAGAAAGGGCTAACTCGTTTCACGGGCTTTGCCCAAACCTGAATATTCTGTGTTAAACGCTCAAGAAGCGATGACGTATGATTCTGCATCGGGGCGACAATTTACATGATGGGAATGACCTCTAGTTCTTGTGCTTCTTACTTGCTGCTAATAAAACGTTCTTCACTGCTGCTCGCAGGTGTGGGCTGTTCAGTTATATCTTTCTGTGTTTTCCTGATCTTACTTCTTTTAACCTCTAAAATAAACATGACTTCGGAACAACTAATTCAAAATAGGCCTCTGAAGGAACCTGTTACTGTAACAGAGTCTTCTAATAAGTGTAGTTTGTGTAGTGCATATAAGAGCGCCATGAATGTACACCTTGTGCCTCTCATCAGATTCTCCCCCATGAACATAATCTGGCGAACCATGTCTTTGTCTGAATATCTTGGGCGCCATGTCCGGTATATAAGAAATTCTTTCGCTCGGGATGTTTCACTAGGCCGCAGCTTATGCCAACAGAGTAGTTTGTAAAATTAGACAGGTTCTTTATACTTCTTCTCATGGGCTTGTCTGAATATCTTGGGCCCCATGCCCGGTATATAAGAAATTCTTTCGCTCGGGATGTTTCACTAGGCCGCAGCTTATGCCAACAGAGTTAGTTTGTAAAATTAGACAGGTTCTTTATACTTCTTCTCATGGGCTTGAGGTGGGCTGCAAAGTGGTGGAGGACGACTCATCCCATGAGACTCATAACTATGATGAGCCACAGAAGGAGCCCTCCGCACGGACGTTTCTTCCTCCGTCTGTTCTCCTTTTCTTTTTTCCTCCGTGTTTTGGCCATGCGTT
>LQNS02020120.1:16305007-16315419 GCA_001587735.2 Parhyale hawaiensis | reverse complement strand
TCAGGGTTTGCAAATAATACTCAGAGTTTGCAAATAATAGTCAGAGTTTTCACATAATTGTCAGGGTTTGCACATAATTGTCAGGGTTTGCACATAATTGTCAGGGTTTGCAAATAATAGTCAGAGTTTTCACATAATTTTTTGCACATAATTGTCAGAATTTGCACATAATTGGCAGGGTTTGCACATAATTGAAAGTGTTTGATCATAATTGTCAGAGTTTGCACATAATTTTCAGGATTTGCACATAATTGTCAGGGTTTGCACATAATTGTCAGGGTTTGCACACAACTGTCAGGGTTTTCATATAATTGTCAGGGTTTTCACATAATTGTCAGGGTTTGCACATAATTGTCAGGGTGTGCACATAATTGCCAGGGTGTGCACATAATTGTCCGGGTTTGCACATAATTGTCAGGGTTTTCACATAATTGTCAGAGTTTGCACACAATTGTCAGGGTTTGCACATAATTGTCAGGGTTTCCCCATAAAGGTCAGGGTTTGCACATAATTGTCAGGGTTTACACATAATTGCCAGGTTTTGCATACAATTACCATGAGCCGCGGCGCAAAACAGAGCCGAGTATTTCCGAAGCACATCTAAACCTTCTTTCTACTATTACGGCTCTCGCCAGATTATGGGTTACGTCTAAGGCCGGGCCCCACGGACACAACAAGCGATGCAATGCGATTTTTGCGGGAAACATGGCGCCTGTAAGCGAAGTGCGTCGCGGAATTAATCCGGGATGCGTCGGTGGGGACAGTATAGATTGCTGTGCCTGATGTTGCGTTCTCTCGTGCAACAATTTTGTTGCGGCGCTTGTTGCTTCGATGGGGCCCCTCCCTTATGGAGCCGCCATCGGCAACTTAATTCGTAGACATAACTCACAACAGCCTTCTGTATACATTTGAGTTTATTAAAGAAGCTGTTATAATATGAAGCAAAAATAACCTGAAATGTGAATGTGATTTTTACGACATCAGCGGTAATAATAATAATCCAAGAACACTTTCTGTCTGTGGATGCATATATGATATCTGTTGACACAGCCAAGCCCTATATATGAAAGAATATAAATCTCGTCAAAAATACGCACACTTCCAAGTTCGACAAGGTTACGGTATTTCGTCGATTTTTTACAGCAGAGTACGCTATTTTTATCTAATTTCCCCAGCAATGCTGCATTCTTTTCTAACTTTCTTCACCTATTCATCAATAAATGTGTTTACTTGTTCTAAATATGTGAATGATAGCGTAATTTGTGCCCTGTGCATGTTTAGCTGAAAACTCTAATCGTTACCAATTTTCCTTAAGTAGGTAATATTTCCGATTAGAAGTCCAATAGAAAATGCATGTTTAGGTAATTCATTATTGTAATTATTCAAGAAGTCGTATGACTGATTAATTACAAGCAGAGATGGCTATGTATCTCGTTATTGTAACTGCTTAAATAACGGGTGCTACATTTTGTAGAGAATAACGATAACGACCCGTCGACCACCAGTTTCGTGTAAGGGTGCCCATCACAACCGTCGAGCCTACGACAAATGGGTCAGATCACTGGACGGAAGGTCTCCAAACGACAACTTCAGAGCGGCGAAACTAAAAATAAAAGGTCCCTAAAAATACGAATAGTTCGGTTTGTNTACGGTATTTTTTCTAATTTCCTTAGCAATGCTGCAGTGTTTTCTAAGTTCCTTTACCTATTCATCAATAAATGTGCTTACTTGTTCTAAATATGTCAATGATAGCGTAATTTGTGCCCTGTGCATGTCTAGCTGAAAATTCTAATCGTTACCAATTTTCCTAAAGTAGGTAATATTTCCGATTGGAAGTCCAACAGAAAATGCATATTTAGGTAATTCATTATTGTAATTATTCAAGAAGTCGTATGACTGATTAATTACAAGCAGAGATGGCCATGTATCTCGTTATTGTAACTGCTTAAATAACGGGTGCTACATTTTGTAGAGAATAACGCGAACGACCCGTCGACCACCAGTATCGTGTAAGGGTGCCCATCTCAACCGTCGAGCCTACGACAAATGGGTCAGATCACTGGACGGAAGGTCTCCAAACGACAACTTCAGAGTGGCGAAACTAAAAATAAAAGGTCCCTAAAAATACGAATAGTTCGGTTTGTCTGTGCAATCGCACAGTATTCTTGGTTGTATAGTATAGTCTCCCTAAGAAATCATCATTTTCTAATAATAAGTTTACAGAAAATTAGCTTATGCGCAGTGACTAATTTTGTGCAAAGTCCAATGAGGCCTGCAAGTTAGATTGGATAGGAGGCAGTAGACGAACCAAGAGGCCCATTCCAAGAGAGATACCGGGACTTACGCTCCGGCCCTCTATGAGCTATTGCCATTATGTCAGCGTGATATACATGACTGAGGAAAAAGTAGAAACAAAAGGGTAAAAATCTCAGGCAAAGAGAGTCGATCATGCACTCAAGCAGGCTTGATAAAGTTGATTTAGGCCCCCGCGGAGGGCCCAAGCTGTCGTGCACTGCAGGTAATTAGCTTGTGACGTCATAAGTTACTTGTACGTTGATAATAGCTATTTTACTTTGTGTCTTCATTATCCCATTTGCGTCTTCAGAATGTCTTACAGGCTTAATGGTTGCACAGAAATACGTATCAAAGCATGTACATACTTTTTTAGCTTTCTGCAGGATGATATTTTGGAAGATCGTTGGCTTAAAACTTGTAAAAAGCAGGTGCAGATTAATTCAAGGCAGCATATGCCCATATGTGTCAGAAGCACTGCTTGGAGTCGAATTCATCTTGAAGATGGAATAAATCAAGTGAATTTTATCAAAAGTTAGAGTGCATTCTGAAGCTGGAATCATATGGGTGAATACCTTTATGTTTTTGATTTATTTTAGTCTTCTACCAAGGACCTGCTGTCCTCTATAATTTTAAATCCCGCTGCAACAAAAATTGCAGGGGTCGGCATCGGCAATTATGGTACGATGGCAAAATCGATGGTATAATGGCCATCTCCGTCACGCTTACGATGGAGAATGCAATCGCTCGATCGCCATCCGAACCTAAAATCCCCAGTTTTCATTGGCGATGACCTACGATGAAATAACTATTGGCGTTGGACATCGTAGGGCGTGACAATTGGCAATGGACCTTCGCATTAACACGTTTTAAAAATACAAATATTTCAAACCACAAACATCGAATAAGAGCAGATTCTCCTGTAACTTCGGCCTGTGTACGAGTTTCACACAAGTAATACTATTCCTATCTGTTAAAGGGTACGAAATGTAAGTAGCTTATTAGGGTTAATTAAAACCTGCTTCACAAAGTTTAATTCGTATTTGCCTTGTAGCTAATACGCTTCAAATGTAATGACCTTCAAAATTTTAATCTGTAATATTAATAGCTTTGTTCCTTCGTTTGTTAGTCTGTTACGCTCTTCAATAATAGATAAAAGAATATTGGAGTGAATAGTTTTAAAGCTCAGCAGGTGCCATCGGACAAATAGCTTGGAAGAAAGTCGGTAAAATCTTCAAAATATAATGTGATCAGGCACCATTATGAAGCTAACGTAGGTATGTATCATACGGCGGGGATCATCAGTCGGATGCAGCAGGGCATGGTTTTTTTCTAATAATTATTTATTGCTCCTGAGCTGTTCTGTGTCAGTGCGTTAAAATCTGTATCATTGTTTGCCGTTACCGTGGGAATTCCGCCACAACAGTGCGATGTCTGAGCAAATACAGTGACGGCTTAAGAACAGAAGATTACCCTGCTGAGAGTGAAGAAATTGACCGAAGAAATTCTTTTATTACCTCCCTACGGCATTAAACAAAGCAGAAAAATGATAGGCTATAGATGAGTGCCCACGGGGGCCGAAATAGTGAGAAAAATCGAATACGCCGACAAAAAATTGAAAAGCGCAAGATAAGAAAGGGCTAAATTACCTCTAAACTATGGGAAACAGCTTGGAAAAAGTGTGAATACATTGGGGAATAATGCAAGAAGTACCGTCATGTTTCTGTCTTTATCAAGACACCAGTGTGAATTCTTCGCTGACAGAATAAATTCGTTATTAATTTTAGTGATGAGTTAAAGATACTGCGAAAGGTTAGGCGAGATGTAAGGTAGACGGACTGCGTAACGAAAGACAGGAGTAAGCGACGGCCGTCAGCTCAGACCGGTTGGGTTAAGTGAGAAGCTCTACCTCAGGTTAAACTATGGTAGGTGAAAACATTTACCAAATTACCAACCGTAGAATCTCCACGGGTCCCGTAGAGGACAGATGCCTAAATAGGAGGACAACTATCCCCATAGGAGTTTAACTACTCCTTGCACGGACAAGTATCCACTGCGAGCACAACTACGCCTAGGAGGACAACTATCACTGGCAAGTTTTAACTACCCCCGGGAGGACAACTACCAACTGGGATGGCTACAACCGATTTGCACTAATAAACACGATAAAATTAGATGTGCAACTAATTACGTACATTAAAATCCAGTAACAAGCATACCGGTACCAGAAATTTTCCAAACGCTTAAAATAAAGTAAGTAAACTGTGATTTTTTTCACTGGTCCAGCTAGTATTGATTGACATTGTTAAACCTGGGAATTGTATTAAAATAAATTTTATAACCCACTCTTTGCTTTAATGTTACTAAAAAAATGTGTCAAACTCACAAGGCTGTAATTCTGTAACTTTAGCCTCATTTCATTATTTCATCGGCATCGGAAGCACAACCGATGACGATGCCCATTGTATGATATTTCATCTGACCAGTGCTTCATCGTAATACCATCGCCAATGGAGAAAATGGCCATCGCCGATTGTTTGATACAATTTGATCGCCATCGCCGATGGATTTGTTAAGATGTTCCATCGTAAAATCGTAGTTCATCCGATGGCGATAGTCTTCTCACCATCGGCATCGTATAATCGGCGATGGCCTTCGCGCCAGTCTCTGAGAAATTGGCTCAGATGAGTATAATTGAAAGCTGAGAAAGAAGAACTTTTTAGCAAGATTTGCACATAAAGATAAAAATGCTAGAGAAACAAACTTCTTTCTTCCGGTGAAGTTATATAAAAGTAAGTCTATTCATAATACGCAAAAACCATATTTGCTCGGTACAGAAATAAAAAAGTGAGTGTCGCGTCCGACTCGGGTTAACTAACTTACAAAAAAAAAAGAACTAACTAGTTCCCCACATCTGCAGTGACTTACCGAAAGATGTTGTGGAAACTGATGAATGATAAATGCATATTTTTTTCTAATGATGCTGTACTTTTTACGGTTAGAAGAGGAAGACTGGATGTGTTAACGACGGCACAGCTTAGGTCAACATTTTACGAACAAACGGTCCGACCGGTGCTTGCCTGTTACGGAAAAATATATTAATTAATTTTTAAATATTACGACAATTTGGCCAACAATATTATCATTGATCATTGCCTTTGTAAAGTAACTATGGTATACGCAATTCATATCTGAATTATGGTAGTCAATCGCTACGCTCCGACTATGCTACAATCGAATGACCTCGTATGACGTCACCGCCCCATTGTACATCCACCGCGTACAGCAGTGCGTTAATTAACCTGTTTCGTATCATCATCTTTGCGTGGACCCACGAACAACTCTGAACAAGTTGCACTCAACTAGATGAGGTGTTGAAGTCCAACGCAGCCTCTCCATGGCTATCAGTTGGTAATACAGATCTCAATCAGTACCCGATGTGCGATAATATCTCCTGCAAAAACGAACACCCATTGGGATCCACACTCTCGATAGAAGATATCGTTGTCTCTTAACAGTTATACAGAGAATCGTTTCTTGTAAGACTATTGTTACTGCGCTCCTATGGTGATAGAGGCTATAGGTGGTACTGTAGTCTAGCGGGTTCTCTGTTACGACGGATGAGGGCTCCACGTCAAACGATCAGATGCAGGTATGAGGGGTTAATGAGACCATCAGTGATACTTAGAGCTTCACTGTATTAGATTATTAGATACAGATAATGGTGCGTATCTCTATCTAAGGCTGGATACGCTTGATCAGAGCGTAGACAGCTATGTTGAGGGTCTAGGTGATAAGTGAACTGCCGCTCTCTAACGCTTCATGCCTTTATAGCAGACGCTTAGGGAGCGGCCCACCGTGTCAGGCATCGGATGGGTAAACTCAGGCCGTCACACTCTGATACAACACGAAAAAATGAAAATTGTTCTGGCAGCCACAAATCCTGACAAGTATAGTCTCATGAGTCATGACAAACCCATTTGTATGCCGACTACCGATACGCAAAGAAGCCAGTCTGAACAGTGCACAGCCATTCTCCGAAATCTAGGCCAGATCCCAATGGCCAGCGAAGAGGAATTAAAATCCTGCCAGGGCAAGCTCCGCGCCGTGCCTCCAACCCGATACCAGCGTCTCAGAATAAAGCGGCAATGGCTTCTTGTGCATGCATGGATTTCGGAAAATATTGGGCCAGCATCTAGTTTTATAGTCTCCATTTCAAGAGTTTGGATTTGAATCGTGTCATAACAATCTCTTCTGGAGGCTAGCCAAAGCCCATTATATTAGCAGACACTGGATGCTGTTAGATTTTTAAATCTTTTCTACCTCTACAAATTTTTAAACATTAAAATACTACTATTACTAACACGAAATATAGTGTTTAATTAACCCAAGAAGGGCCACCGTTGTCGCTAATGAAAAATTCTAGAAATTTTACTCCTACGAGAATTTGACAGTTCAGTACAAGAAGCAAAAAGAGTAAAGCACAGTTCACAGTGAGCTGCCTGCAGCACGGGACCAGCTACCAGGTCATCTATTTGTGATTGCAACCCCCTCCCCAGCTTCCCCGATGTCGTTGGTTGCCTTGATATAGGCATTATGGAAAATGTTCGATGAACAAGTGAAGTGCTTGATAAGTACGATAAAATAACGTATAATGGACATTATTCCTATGCATGAGCAATTGGGACAGACAAGAAGGAAAACCATTCAGACTCACAGAGAGTAAAATCATTGGATTAATGTCAGCACGCTATTGACAAATGAAAACTCAGTCTTCAGTTGTAAATTAGAGATTAAATAGATAGCGGTTTTCACTCAAGTTTGGGTTCTGTATGGGTTGCAGATAGCGTAATTATGTGTATCATTAAATCAAAAAAATATCACACGTTTCTAAGAGTTATCCAAAATTCCCAGCCAGATGTTGGGAAACTCCCAAATTGAGACCTAACTTGCGCTTGGCCATGCGCTGCATAGCGCTCAATGGGAACTGAGCCCACCGTAAGGATTATGAGACTAACAGGCTAACCCAGGGGGTGAAGCCAAGCTAAAGTGTATCATGGGTCATGTGGCGTGTGACGTCATATAGTTCAAGTACGGTAATTCACAGCTTGCTTGCATTATTTCTCCATCATTTCATTAGGGCCTCCAGAGTGTCCTATATGTCCTATAATCATTATAGTTGCACAGAAATATGCAACAAAGCTTTTACGAACATTTTTAGCTCCCTGAAGGATAAAATTGTATTATTACTTAGGTTGTTTTCCGTAAGAGGCACGCACACGGTCGGAGAGAGTCGGTAAAATGTTGCCCCAAGGACGTGTCTACACGATCATTCTTTTCGTCGAAGTTTGTGATCTCGGAACGATTTTGGTAGACAAATCACTCGCGGCGACCCTTCGAAGTTTAGGCTTTTTGTTGGCCAGCAGTGCTGGAAAACTTTGGGCACGATCACGTAGATTTTGTCAGACAAAAGTGCGCAAATTATATTTCGCTCTGTAAATAGATGTATCTATTTTCATTATACTGTTTTATAATTAAAGCATCATCTTATATTTAGATTTACCTGCATAGCGAATTTTGATGATGTTTAATTTGAACTTCTGTACAGCGGGAAGCATTTGGCTATATGTTGCCAATAAGTAATAACTAGCATATTCCTCAAGTTACGCCTGCATCTTTTTTTTTTTCATTAGTAAAAGCTTCAATGGAGCAAAAGTTAAGTTTTAATGGAAGTAACGGATGTACACAGTGTGGATTGCAATAGAAACAAAGAAATTTATGAATAAAAATGAGAAATTATTGTCCTACCGTCTGCATTACTGCATTTGAGGGGATCCCAGTGAGTGAATTTTTAGCTATATTTTTCGCCAGTATATACAAAGTTTTATCCACCAATCAGCATCTACAACTAAAATAAATATCTAACCGACAAAGTGAGGGCGGGAAATCGATTAATATAGTAATAGAATGCTGAATTCGCGTATAGTGACCTTGAAGTGTTCCTGGCTTCTGTTTTTTATGCCTTTGTGACAAGAAAGCGCGGTGTTTGTGTTTCCGCTTTTCAAGCTGTGCCGTCGCGTACGCGTCGTAAACATATCCGCCTCTCCTAATCGTAGAAACTACAGCATCATTGGAAAATCATAGGTTTAACATTCGCTAGTTACAACAACATCGTTCCGTAAAACAGTCAAGGTGTAGGGAATACGGTTAGGTAACTTTATTGCAAGTTAGTTAAAGCGAGTCGGACGCGACCCTACTGCTATACTGCTGTAACGCGCGCAGCGTATAGCAACTGATGTTTTTTTTTATAATTTTGCCGAGCAATTGTATGGCTTCTGCGTATTATATATAGACTTTTGCTTTAATATTACTTCATCGGAAGGAAAGTAATCTTTGTTTGTCCTTTAATGTTTTTTTACAAATATTGTTAAAAAGTTCTTCTACCTCGGCGATCAATCGCTCGCATTGAGCTAATTTTTGTTGCAGCGGTTTAAAATATAGACGATAGCAGATTATTGGTAGAAGACGAAAATAAAACGAAGGAATGGCTGTATTCACTCACATAAATCCAACTTTTGAATGCCTTATTACTCTCGATTAAACTCACTTGAATTATTCTATATTAAAGACGATAAACTTGTCTCTAAAGGTGCTTCCGATACATGCGAGCATTTGCCGGTTGGATTCATGTGCTCTTTTACAAGCCTTTTTACCAACGTTCTTACAAAATGTTGTCCTTCAGAGAGCTAAATAAGTCTGTAGCTGCTTTGATACATATTTTTGTGCAACTATAATGATTGTAGGACATGTAGGACACTCCGGAGGCGAAAATAAAACAATAGAGAAACAATGTAAACTAGCTGCGATTTACCGTACTTGAACTTTATGACGTCACACGCCTCATTACCCATGATGCACTACAGCTTGGCTCCGCCCCCTGCGTTGACCTGTTAAGTCTGATAATCCTAGGGCTCACTGGGACTAAAATAAATCTCAGCTGTGGTCGCATGTCGGTGGATGACGGTACACCGACGAGTCGAAGTATTTGGGGGCGAGACCTCAATTTTTTGTAGGTTGAACTTTCAAACCTAAATAAAAATATAAGCAGTGTTATAGTCTTGACGCGAGAGAAACCATAGGAACAGTTATTGCTCCAACTTTTTATACTGTGCGACAACCATTTAGCCGTGTTTTATGCATGGGTGTAGCTCAAGTTGCAGGCCAGTCAGGAGAGGGAGATTTAACGAATTAAATCATAGGTGATAAACTTATACTTAAACATGCTATGTGGATAGTACTGCAAACAGAAATGGCAGTGTAAATAAGGGTTCACCTCAAAGAAAAAGTTAAACCAGTGTGTGATATACCGGCCCAGAACTAGCCTCTGGTTCTATGAAAGTTTCCACCAGCCTCTACTGCATTTTTCTCTTGATAACTCAATTATGTTGATGTAGTACATGTTCTCTTCCTTTATTTGTGCGCTTAAAGGGTGAAATTTGCAAGTGACGACGATTGTTCTAGCAAAAGCAAGTAAACTACTCAAGCTGCTCAGCCGCACCGTTCGTCGATGTTGAAATCATTGATGACGTCACTTCTCGACGCTAGTTGTTGTGAGTCCTCCCGTTACGCTCTTTGCTTGCTCATTCTCTTGGTCTTTATAGGGTTAATACAGGCGCAAGAAGACTATTGACTTCCTAAACAATATTATGTAAAGTTTTACCCAGTAAAAATGATTTCCGATGCGAAAATTCACAGCACCCAGAAATACCTTTCCCCGGCGGTAGCTACGTATCCTGCTCACTTAAACTTATGAACTTTTTATTTTCCGAATTACCTTGGATTTATCTTTTTTCGAAGAGAATGTTTTCATCTTATGATACATTATGATGCACATGTAAGTAGTAAGGTGGAACACTACATAAGTTATTATGAGTAGAACTAGCGTCATGTCAAGATGCAAAAGTTGGAACCAAGCAAGAAGTTTCGCTGGAGCCTGGAGGTGGGGAACGGATCTATATCGGGCAACGTATTCCGTCCAGTATACCGCCCGTTCCAGAGGCCCTTCCTTCTGGTCCCGGAACAGTTGGGACATTGTGGCCATCTTGCTCCCATAGCTGTAA
>LQNS02020120.1:16290476-16302657 GCA_001587735.2 Parhyale hawaiensis | reverse complement strand
TCATTTCATAGATGATTCATGTTTTTTAAATGTTACCTTTGAGAGATTAATTCTTGTTGTTCTTAGCCACCTTTTTATAATCCGAATTTTGTATTTTCAGAATACTGATGATGGATTTTTAATAATCCGAAACGTCTGGTTTTTAATAATGTTTGTGATCACGTTGGTGCTTCGTTTTATCCTGCAATAATAATTGCTGTAGGTGTAAAACAAAAACTTAAAGGACTCGTACTTGCGAAAGAGTGACAGATACATCAGCGGTGGGCGAATACTTTCAGGTAATGACCACTTTGCTTGCTGCCGATCTAATACTGCGACTGCTCTTACTTTCATCAGTTCTTTCTCTTCTTTCCCGGCCTGCTGTTCCAATGCACGTTTAACCCGCGAGGGAACACCCTCATGTATGGGTTCCAAGTGCCTATCGACGTACTATATGTCCCTTCTTCATTCATCTTCTGTGACATCGTCTTCGTGCCAAAACGGAGGCTTGAATCAATAACTATAATTAATTAACTGTGAGGATATCGCATGATGTAATTATAACTGGATGAATGCTATCCGTCTGATCAGGGACTGCAGCAACACGACGCACCACAATAGGTTGAGCAAATGCAACTAGACCTCACCCAAAAAACTTTAACGGTATCACAGGTAAGATGTGTACGACATGGATTGCCCCTAAATCTGGGCTATACAGTCAACCTATTGAATGAGAAGAGGTAGATAACCTGGGCGTGAGATAAGGTAATCTCCAGGGAATGGCACGGGTTGTTCTTAGGGCGCTGGCACACCAAACGCGGTTCAGCAAGAAGTTGGCAGACAGGCAGTTTTTGAGAAGCACGGAATGCATTGAAGCGTGTACACCGAACAACGGTGGTTTAGCAGGCAGCTGCCGTCCAGAACAGCCAGCGCTGTCGGCGGGCGGTGAGACCGATTCGTGCTCTAATTCTGCTGCTGTGTGCCTTGCCAGACGTGCGGTATAGGGTTGCCACTCTTCGGGAATTTTCCCCAGATCTTGGGAATTTGAGAGGGTTCCAGAAATTTTCAGACCAATCTGGGGAATTTTTCCAAGCCTAATACTTAAGTATTACGTAAATAATTAACTGTTACCTATTAGCACGTACATTAAGATATATATGCATGAAGTTTTTATTTGTATTTCTTTATAACTATCTGCGACATTTTCTTAAAACTTGGGAAAATTTAGAACTCCCATTTGAGAAGTTTTAAAAACTCTGAGTTTCATCGCTGGACTGCGATCAGAGTTCACCAGGACGTTGATCGCAGAGGTTCTGCGTAAGGTGCGCACTGCTGCTCAGTGTTGCCAAAGGAAATTCGGACTTTCCTGCAAAATCCCTGCAAAAAAAATCAGTACCTAGTCACGAAGAAAGAGGGAAATATCATGATCCATCGGTTTCTTGCTGAATTACAGTTCCAATGCAATTTCATCATAATTGATAGACAAGCTGTGCCATCTGTAGCTACTGGGGCTATCGTCTTGCCATAGAAATCCATCAATCCAATTTTGTTGATGACAACTTTTGGCAGCTTGAAGTTTTTGCAACATTTGCGATGCCTCTTTAGGCCATATTTTACAGTAAGAATAGCTGATAGCATAGACAGTTATATTCTGTCTCTCACCTTATTTTCTGATAGCATAGGCAGTTACATTTTCTTTCTAACATTTTCACGGCGTTAATGCTGCTGAATAACGTTCGACTTTTGCATTTGAATGGGATAAAATTAGCTTTAAAGCAAATGCTGCCACATCCTTAAATTGGCTTCCTCCGGAACTACAAAAAAGTAATGATTTGTAAGTAGTGGTATCATTAGATTCATTCAGTTACAAGTTAAACTTGGTACCAGTAGTTAACTTTTAATTGAAATAAGGATTTATAACATACTCCACAACGTTTGTACACATATATAGTGCGATATATCGCTGCTTTAGTTTCGGATTTGGTATTTTTGCACAAATCGTCCAAATGATGACAGGAATTGAATGTTGCATGGCAGCAAATATCCATGGCAGACTTGACTTCCACCTTAGTTGTCTCATATTTTTTTAACGTTTATAACTCGTAAAAGAAGTACCGGTACTCTGACATAAACTGGCGAGTTTCTGTTGAACTTGTGAGGGTACTTCGCGTTATCTTTACTCGTTGCGAGGCGAAGGATATGCTGAATTCCTTTATAAGCTTAACCGGCACTAAGAATAAGGATCATAATGTAATAGATATGGCATTGCACTGAATAGCTCCTGCACAAACAAATGACGCGAAGGCGTTAACTCGATCTGTCTCACAATGGACGAATTAAATACCCGTTATTTGGTACGGTCGGCAGAGTTACAATTTCCTTTAATGCTGCAATTGTCAGCGAAGAATAATTTTATCCCAATTATGCTTTACGTTGTGTTAATAGCATTAAACCGGCATATAGTGTTAGATAAGTCAGAAAAATGTCTCAAACGCTAAAAATTCAAATTTCCTGCTCTTTTCTTGCTGATGGCTAAACCAATTTTTGGAAGCTAACCTCCCAAAATTCTAAATCTTGCAGAAAAATACTAAATTAGCAACAATGCTAAGCTGCACCTTCGCATCTGCTGTACTACTCGTGGTATGTAGGGCATACTACCTGCCTGACAGCCTGCCCGACTGCCTGCCAGCTCACCTGCTTCTGGTGTGCCAGCGCCCTTAGCATGATAATAGAGGCCAACTGGGCATGAGATAGTGTAAGTGGTCCATCTGGGCATCAGAAAGGTTTCCCTTGACCATATAAGATTGACATCCTAGTCGAATAATGATGGTTTGCTTTTGGATATGAGACGGATAGTTAAGGTAGACATGAATGGTAACCCACCTGGGAATTATTTGGATTAGATTTGGGCCTGAGATGAGAGTCAATTTGGTTAGTAGAAGGGTTTGCCAACTTGTGTATGAAATGGGTAGTCCATCTGGATATGGTACGAGTTACTACTGGACAAGAGATGGAAGCCAACCAGGGAATGAAAAGAGTAGCCATTTCACCCATTTGTGATAAGAAGATTCGCTTTACGCTTTAATTTGGTAGAAAATTGGGTTCCCCGTTTATTGCTTTAGAAAGAAATACTGAAGTCTGCAAAAAAATTATGGGACCCCAGCTCAGCATGAATTAATGAATCTGATTTGTGGGCTCCTTGGTATTTGACTACGGTTTGCCCATTGGTACACATCAGTGGCCCATTACCCAGAAGGGATGCACTAGTCATTATTGCTCGAGTAGTACTTCAGAACACTTGCTTTCGGCGATCTCTCTTACGAGAAACATAATTCTACTGAGTTCAGGCCTAGTACAGAACATCATCTCTCTTCTCTGCGTCTTACCCAAAACATCCTGCTGGGGAGCGCTCCCCAAGTACAGAACATTATCCATTTGCGCCTTCTTCTGCCCAGCAAGTTTCATGATAAACTTGTAAGGAAGTTTCGCGAATGTGTCGCGCAGAATGCGTCGGTACTTGAGAGGAAGAGTGTCGTTCTTGATATGCGTCACCCCAAAACTGACGTAGACAACTGGTATTGTGCCGTCTATAAACTTGAAAATATCCTGCACAATGAAAAAAAAATTTAGACACAGCAGTACGGTTTCCAGAGCGAAAGTTGTTTGTAAACAGCTGGAGTTGCTACTCATAAAGTTCGCAAGGATTATAACACTGGAAAAAATATCATACAGGACAGAATGATGCACCCGCTTCCTGTTATAGCCCAACTCACTTCTCACTAAGAAGTGGATTGATTGTTTGGAATGGTGACCTAACCCGCAAGCACATCTTAGGCGTGTTCAATTGGAACATAAACTCGACCAGAAAGTCGACCGGTCAATTCAGACCGTTCTTTGCGCCGCGTAGGTAGCTGTAGTTTATTGTCTCTCAATTCCTCTTCGAAATAGAACAAAATTGAACTTTTTTGTATTTATGGGCTTTGTGGTAACGCAAAGCATCCATTTTCTTACATTGCTGGATTTTGGAACTGGAACCTGCTGTTCAAAAGGCTCGGAGCTTGTTTTCATTATGATCCTGCAATTCATTTCCATGAAGAACGTGACTCCACTTTTCACAATTTGGGCCTTATTTTCTTTTTCCTCCTAAAACATCCGTTAATACTTGAATAAGCATGAACAATTTTTATGCCTACGGGGACATCGATTGTCAAAATAATTTAAATCGGGCGAATTACCTGCATGCAGACCATCAACGTCGCACGGCGTCATAACGGCAAGCAGAAAGTATGACTCATGCTTCAAAACTTAGCTATAGTCTTACTTACTTTGTTCACTTTTAGAATTAAAGCACCCAAGCAGTTATAAAACATTAAAAGGTAGCAGTAAGTGCGTTGGGAAGTTATACAGAGGTTCGTTACATTTTGCTTCCGGTTAACAAGTAATGTCTCAAAGCAGCTGTTCGTTGTATGACCAGCGGACTCTTTATTAGTATCGTAAGATAACTTTTAGGGCAAACTGCAAGTTTCCTGTTGAAGAATATTTTACCGAGTTCTTTCACCATCGTCCTAGATCATGACATTTTATGCTTAAAAGTGTGATAGATATTGATGCGCTGAACACTGATTTATAGGTTTCAACCGTGGCAAACTACTAGTTTTCCTTTTTGAAGTATTGAGGAGCTAATCAGGTGAGCTTAACGGCTTTGCTATGACATTCCTCTTTGTTTCATAATACTTCATAACAGTGATCTTCTGCTACATTTTGCACATTTTTACTAATTAGACGTAACTTAGACTTGGACACAAGATTAGATAGGCGTCAGTAGACGAACTGTCGAACCAATTGGCCTATTCCCAAAAAAGCAGCGGACCTCACGCCCCGGCGGTCTATGAGCTATTGCCATTATGTTAGTATGATATAGAGCACTGGAGAGAAGAGAAAAAAAGGGGAAGGTCCCTGCCAAAGTGACGATCATGAATGCAAGCAAGCACGATCAAGAGTCGCTGATATGCAAAGCTTCGAGATATTAAACTGGAGCAGGAGAGAAGAACGCGGATTAAGGTGGCCTGGGAAGCTTTGGCCGTTAAGAGTGTGCGACTCCTGGCGGAGGAGTCCTTAGCTGTGGAGGATGTCTCTCCCAATAATGACTTGTAGAAGGGAACGATGATGCCCTAGGAATTGTTTTCAATATTTCTTGTGATGAATCCCAGTATTCTGCTTGCCATTTTCAAACTCATGTCAATTTCTGACTGTGATTTTAGTTAGTTTCTAATAGTGAATCCAAAGTCACGTTGTTGGGTGACAGCAGCCAATACCGTCCCGTTCATTTTCAATGGGGTTGAAGGGTTCACCAGCCCTATGTGCATTACTGACGATTTGTCGATGTTAAAGCTCATCTGCCAGTTGTGCTCCATTCCATGAGGTTGTCAAGGTCGTGTAGGAGCTTGGCTCTTTTCGTGGCAGGATGACATAGTTTAGTATCATCCGCAAATTTACTGATTTCACTACGGATGTTAAGATCGAGATCATTGATGTTAATTGAGAACAGAAGTGGACCAAGCACGCTACCTTGTGGAACCAATGATGATACCTGCCTCCAGGCGCTGGTCTCTCCTTCAAGCTTCACTCGCTGCTGCCAATCCGTAAGCCATGCCCTGATCCATCGTATGTTGTCTCCCTGGATGCCATGGGCTTCCAAATTTTTCATTAGCCGTTGGTGGGGGACTGTGGTGAAAGCCTTTAGGAAGTATAAATACTCAAGGTCTACACACTTTTTTTTTTATCTTTAATATCTGTAACTTTTGAGGAAACGTCCAATAGGTTTGTTCAGCAGCTTCTTCCAATTCGGAAGCCGTGCTGAGTGTCCGATATGAGCTGCTGCATCCTCAGGTGATCAGTGATGCGCTTTTCAGGAGGAGCTCGATGGTTTTGCTGACGACAAAACATGGGTAGCTTATTCTAACTCAAACCATCCTATTCTTACCTAATTGCTAACGTAACATTATTTGTCCTATTCTTCGAACTACAGTAAACTTCGTTGGCGTAGCCCTTCGTACACTTCCTTATACATCGTTTTCGGAGAAGAAATAAATTTTGAATCCATACAAATCATAGTTATGGTAATACCAATGGTTAAGCTTGCCTTGAAATGTTGTTTTTATATTGAATTTAAAATTTTATGCTGATCTTTCAATGGAGTGGCCTCGCCAATACGATATGAGCGTAAACCACGAGATCGAGTTACTTCGCCATAGTATCCTATGAACTGCCAAACTTTCTGGACATATACAAGTGATGATGTGGATTGGCACTTGCTCCTGATCATGACCCTATCGAAACTCTTGACCATGTAGTTTATAATGGCTTTCTGAACAGTTTTCACTATTCAATGTACCTCCTCTTACTGTAGCTATACGAACAAACTGCCAAGTGAAGTCAGCGCTTCAATGTAGGTCCGCCGCGTGCGGCAATGCGCAAACCTGATCCGTAGCACCATTCTTGGGCTAGGGCCAACGATTCAATTTGGGTCCGGAGGTAGTTTGAGTTTTTCAAGCAAAATACATTTGACATTCCTCAGACGTAAACAGAAACAGCAGCCGTGAGGTATGCGATGCCCGTGTCGTACTAACAAGTTTTCATGAACTGTGAAGTTCTTGATGGGTTGAAGATAATTTGAATTAAACAAAGTTTAAATAAGCGTCTAAATTAAATGATGTGTTAGTAGTAAGATAAGCAGAGAGAACCCCAAAAACACACTTTTTCCTTCCAGTAAACTATATTGAAACAAAAGGAAGAATTTTTGCAATTGTAAACTCAAATGATAAGGTTTTTATATTGGGTACTTCGTTTTCTTAGAAAGCAGTAGAAGAAAACTTATTTTAGGGTTAACTTACGTGTATTGCTCTGAAATCATAAAATGATACCATGAATCGATAAAAGCTACAATTATAAAAAATGTCGATCACTTACGCCGATAATTGTTGTGTTCTGTTTACACAGTGTCATTACTGCCAAGTCCACTGTATCGCAAATAACCTGTAAAAACTAGCTGAGCCAGCTCCATAGTTCTAATGCCGATGCCACACGCTTGTCAAAAGAACGAGTAACGTCATCTTTTCGTCCGAATGTGCTGATGGGCCCGTTTGAGTAATGCACAATTGTAAAGAGTTTTGAGTTATAATTCCCTAAAGATACATTGATATGAACGAAACTTAAGTAACGGCACTTGTGGAGTAAATTAAACTGACGGTAAACATGTTCCTACCATTTCTTGGCAAGCTCAAAGCTGTGTTTTCAAGAGTTCAAGATAACGACCGGACGAAAAGATGACGATACTCGTTCTTTTGACTAGTGTGTGGCATCAGCATATCTCTCGTATGGAACGATATTGATGAAACTTGCGAATGACAAATACATAATATTTACTACCAAAGATGCTTGATATTTGATGTTAGGAGCGTAGGACGGGTTCTGAAATAACATCAAAGCTGACGTTAACATTATCCAACTTAACACTTGAAAAATATTCGATTTAGTCCAGCAGATATGTGAAATGATTGAGCACTATTTGATACAAGCACCGCACCTGGCGCAGTTGTCCCATGGACCAAAACAAACGTTTAAAGCTAGGGAGCCACCGAAAATTTGACCTAGTTAATTAAGTCGTAGCGGCCATTTTTCAAAATGGCCGCAAAATGTGCATAGCCCTTATCCATTTGCCACTAAAATCTCCCAGCCTAGTAACATTGGTGTCTGTTTCTAGGTTTTTGGCGTTAAGTAATCCAATAAGACCGCTAAATTATCAGGTTACGGAAAAATCCAAGATGGCGTCAAAAATATCCGCCAAAATCTTAGAATGACAGTAAACTATCTATTATTAACCTTATTGTATTAATATATGAGTCGATTTGTTGGTTTCAGAGGTCACAGAATGCAATAAGATCATCTAAATTATTATAAAATGAATACGATACAAGATAATTCGAGATGGGTGTGCGATCAGCCTAATGAAACCGCTTGTCCTGTGCCTGGAATATCTAGAGTCCTTATATTTCACTCTTCCAGATTTCTAAAGACAGTCTTGTCTGCTACACTAACATGGAGCTGTACACAGTAATGCTGCCTTCCTGCATGTGCAGTTTCCCTTGCAGCTCTTCCATCAACCACATCGTAGGACTAGTTAGGAGGTGCCTGCATACTATGCTGGCCTCAGGAAGTGTGGTCCATAGTGACTTCCAGTTTGGTGGAGCAGTCCGACCCCAATCACATGGCAAGGAAGGACAGGAGCAATTGCAAACACTCTCCCCCAAATGTGACCGCCTTTGTACACTGCCCTCTTTCCATGCTACAGAAGAGCACCTCTTGTTAATGGTATTAGGAATGTCGTTCTGCTTTTTTTGTGAAAAGGGTCTTTCTTGCCTCGTCTATGCTTCCGAGGTAGTTGCTTCGGTCATACAAAAGACGTTCAGAAGAAAACAATAGCATAACTTCAGGTAGACCTTCCCTCAGTCGCATCATATCGCGCACATGGATGGGAGCCAACCTTGCATTGTTGCAGTGGTTGGTAGTGCAGAACCAAAGAGAAAGTTTTGTTAAACTCTCAATGTAGAACAAGAAGTTTCCCTCTCTCACCGAACGGATGTATGTCAGGGCAGTTAAGTCGCTGCAGCTGAAGCGCCATGATGGTACCAAACCTAAAACTGTGGGACCACTTCAACCCGTACAGCACACCAGTCCTCATATGTCTATGGTTCACCTGGCAGCTCTACATTGGCATTATAATCTCATAATCTCCGGAGGTTTATCGATAATTTAGATGATCTGGATCCCTGTTTTCGAAAACCTAGTGATAGATACCAGAATAATAATGCCGCAATGTATAGTTTAGGTGTTGGCAGCCATATTGGACGCTATCTTGGATTTTTTTCGTAACCTGATCACTGTATCATAATTTAGATGGTCCTGTTGGATTTCTTGATTCCAATAACCTAGGAACAGGCACCAATATTACCAATCTGGGAAACTTTCGTGCCAAATAGTTGCTGGCTATGTACACTTTTGCGGCCATTTTAAAAAATGGCCACTACGGCCTATAACTAGGTCAAATTTTCGAAGGCTCCCTCCCTGGCTTAAAGTATTTGCTACTGCCCATACTACAACATTACTGTGTCAGGTGATGTTCTTTTATCAAGAAAGCTCAATTAATATTTTTCGGCCAAATCTCCTGGACTAGTTGGGACACACTGAAATCTCTCTGAAAAGTCAACTGCATTTGAATATTCTACAGCGATGTCCCACTCGAATAGGTACGCCTTTAAATGTTCTCGCAGCAAGAAGAGGATTTATTGAAATAAGGATGTTGCTACATACTATCTTCTCTACACTAGCGATCCAACTTCCTGAAGATCGAGGGTTGGTCGGACTAGTGAAGATTCCTAAGTACATATTGAAGATCCAGCTTCCAGAGGAGGATCGTTCGGACTATTGAAATTCTTAATTACAGGTACAATAGAAGTTCTTATCCCAGAAAGTGAGCTGTTCTGATTGACTATGATTCTACCTAGAAGCATCTGCAGAAGTTTTTAATTTAGGAAAATGATTGTCTGGACGGAAGATGAAGCCATAACATTTCTCACCTCAGGAAGAGGGTTGTTAGGTCGAACGATGACCCCTCCTACAGGTATTTGGGTCGGCAGCAGGGCCAGGGGACCATCAACCACAAGGTTCACATTATGGTAGTGGAGAGTTGCATTGAGTTCTACTTCGTACATCCGAGGCACTTCAGGTAAGCGTTCCTTAATCTGAAAGGTTTTTATGTCCAAGGAAAGAACAATGAATGTACAAGAGAAGAAACTCCAAGGCAATTTCTGGGACGATTAATTAGTTGGCAGATGGCCGCAACTGGGGCTGACGTCGCTTTAAGTTAAAGTTTAAGCGTACCTACAGTATTTCAGAAAAAAAAACTCTTATTGTTTCTATACTTTATACAAAACTATTTACTTTGAAAAGAATTTAAAATGATATAAGCGACGAATTATAATCGAATTTACTTTTTAACATTTAAAGAGCGTATTGTATTTTCAATTGTCAATTTTGCTCCTGTGGCGATTGAATAGCTATTGTTATGGTGACGATACGAGTAACCTGCGATTTGCATCATAGCCGCCGAAATAGAGTAGTTTTTGAGATATTGATGTATTAAGCTTAGCATTGAGTCAGTACTCTGACACAATTAGTTAGGAATTAGTCGTACTTTAGCACATTTAGTTAACGATCGTTTAGATAATTGATCTCGTATTACATGAAGAAATTTCCATAGAAACACTGAATCGGCAAAGAAACGAACTCTTCTCGTTTTGATCATTTAATAATGAAGCAAAAATGTGTACATGATGGACAAAATCATGAAATTACTTTGTCAGATGAAAGAAAATATCAACCATTGCGTCGCTTTACCGCGCATCGTCCGACGCGTACGTTGCAATCAAAACTTACAAACAAAAAATAGCAGACACAGTTCGCTACTGTTGACCTATATCCTGGAACAATATCTCTTACGAATACGAACCGTGAATCCATATTCTTTATATCCAGTGATGCAATATTTTTAATTAAAGGATAGTAGTTTGAGACTGGTTCTACTAACGAAACCACAGCTTTGTCAAACATTTCTGATACGAAAAATGGCGTGCAGTAGTGTGCACAAACATTGATCAAATACTAAATTTAACCCACATAGTATTTTTAAAACTAAATGTTTCTGACGTCTGTGATTTATGAATTCATTCATAAATTTATTGGGCTTTGAGAACAAGGTATGTTTCACTCCTTTTGACCTTATGACGTTTATGTTCAAGTGATGTGACGCCATATTTAAACAAAGTGTGTGCATACAAACAGATTTTTTTTTACAAAATAGCCACCAGAGGACGAGGGAAGTTGGGACAAAAAATTCCACATGTTTTCCGATCCTATCGTATTATAAACGCTCTGGTCCAAGTTAATATACTTTATACCTTATATTCTCTCTGTTTAATGAACTAATGGACATCTTCATGATCTTAGTTTTTATTGACCCAAGCTTTCGTTGTGCTCAACGCAAAACGTTTCCAAGGGTGAAAAGCAAGAATTCGAGAGGATATATACATTTAGAAGTCGTATCCTATATACACGTTACAAAGATTCAATTTACATATGATGTAATAAACAATAGTCTAGTCGCTGAGATTCACATGCCTAACAACATAAAAAATGAAAAGCTTTACTCTGAGGAACGCAGTACATCATGAACGAGAGAATTGACCAACAACAGAGAAATACACATCTAAGAGCTCATCGCATTTATTGATGTAATTATTTGATATTGTCGAATAACTTGATTCGATTATCCGTCGAGACTTATCATTGTTATTTTGACCAAGTTGTTTAATTAACGTCTTGAAAGTTAAAGCTGCGTCCGAGTTGCGCGTGCTGGAAAATTTGAGAATTATTATCTCTGACTCTCAATGCTCGTTGGTGTTCTTGAAGTCGTGTTTTCAACTCGGTCAAAATAACAATGATAACAATGATCCAATCTTCCAAGGAATATATGCTCTCTGTATGATTCATATTTTTGTTGTTGTTGTTGGTTTTGGCGAATTGAGGATTTTCCTTGAAAAAATCGCTCACCTTCCTCTCAGCGTTGCTAGGGAAGACCTGCTGCCAAGCGTACAAGTAGCTGAGCGTGAGAGCGATGTTCTTGAGGCGGTCCAGGAAGGTGTACGGCTGCTGGAAGTCCATACCTAAACTGGGCACGTAGGCAGGGTTCTGCATGTTGCCAGTCGCGTAGCCGTGGTACGGGGTGAGATGACACGTGGTGTGCACAACAAAGTTTGTTTCATGACCGAAGGGATACAACACCTATTAAAAAAAATATTTAGGATACAGCCTATAGTATAGGCCTAACTGGTCTGAGCAGCCATGCGAGCCAAAGTGCAATGACGTTTAATAGTAGGAGGGAACACAGCCACATTTCACTGTACTGGCCAGCGAATTTCTTTGTTCATCAATGGCTGCTGCTTTCCCACCAATCACAGGCTTCCAGCCATCCCATCCGACCAATAAGAGGCTTCCATTCCAGCCGTTCTTGCAGCCAGTCATTGTACAGTGGCGTAGCTGCGACGGCGGTGGTGCTCGTCCTCGCCCTCCCACCGGAAATCAAGTG
>LQNS02020120.1:16240631-16258296 GCA_001587735.2 Parhyale hawaiensis | reverse complement strand
TCCAAAATTTATATCAATGCTTTTTTACTCTTCGCGTGTAGTTCATTTATATATATAACACATGTATTAATAAATAAACTTGTTTTAACGTAAAATTAACCCGGACACGTACATTCACCCAAAAAAAGTATCCTAACATTGTAACTAACCAATAATCACGCGAGATACGTGAAACTCGTACATGTTATAGGTAGGATGTATGTTTGTAGCTCGCATTGATAGTGCCAGGAATGCCTGTTATGAATATTATGCTCTCTATATATTTATATTTTCATAATTTGCCGCGTCAATTAATTATTATTGCTGTCTAATCGACAGAGGTAAATTACTCTTTTTTTTCATTGTTAAGAGTTTATTTCCATAGTAACGTTTTAGTTCTCAAAGGATTTTGAACAAACTTGCAAAGGTGTCTCTTATACATATTTGCTTTAGTGAGAGCCGTAGTATGTGTCAATTCAGCTTTCTGAGAAGTTGAGATTGTCCAGGTGACTGCGCGACAAGATAAAGACTTACTTTGTTTACATGTTTGCAGCGAGCCACCAACGGTTTAGAAAGAGGGTCTGTGTTGGCTTAAGTAAGAAGGGTGTAAGGTGTAAGTTGAGGTATGAAATACCGTTGTTCAGAATTTGTAGAGCGATAGGACGGTAAAAAATGTATATTGGGGAAAAGCTTGAAGGTTCACACTTAGGGTCTTCTTAAAAAGAAGCAGTCAGTCTGACGAAGGAGTTGGTTGAAGTGAGATAGTGCTTCTCTTTCGGGAAGCACGCGTCTGTGCCCTCCCCCGTATCGGTAGGACTCACGTTTGGTTCCACCGGTCTCCTATTCCGTCTTGGGAACGGACTTGTTTTGGCTCCTCTCTGGGTATGGGCCTCTAGCGTCTTCCCGCCAATTGCTTTGTGATAACGCCCCACTCCACTTCTTGCATCACTCACGCCATGAGTGCCCCCTGTGACGACAGGGCTTCGCCTTTTGCGCCAATCAGTGTGCTTGTCATCAAAAGCACGCAGTGCCAGTGCTTCTCTTCGGAATGGATGCGACTCTGTTTCTGCAATACATCATTCAGCATTCTTCAAACGACTAACGGTTGTTCTTCTACGCCGTGAATAAGGCTCCTGTCTGGGATTGGGTCCAGGATTCTTCCGTCAACGTGTTGTAAAGTCACGAAGAGATGATTTATAAGTGCATAGTCTCCATGTCACTGGTTCTCGCGGTGACTTTGAATAACTCCTCAAGGATGGGGCAACGAAATTTAATTCTTCATTCTGATATAATCTTCTCTGCGTATTGAAATGGTTCTGCAGAGGCATCGAGAGTGAATTCATTCACCTTTTTGAGGCGATCTACATTACGTCCATATATAATACTACCGGCGAATCGTGCAACGGGTTTCGATGTGATCTTCGGGACGTCTGAAATAGTTTTACCTAGAAAATTGTGCAGCATATCAACGTGCCAAAATTGGTTGTGAGCTTCGCAGCGAAAATTGTAAAATACTCGAGTGGGGGAATCTTCGTACGCCGGGTTTGTACTCGAAAGTTTGAAAGAAAGGAATATCTGCCAACGTAGGTGAACTCTAGCTTAAGGGTCATGCTTTGAATAAAAAAATGGAAAAATGTGAGATATCTCCAAAAAATAGAAGGATGAGTGAGACGTAGACTAAGATGTGTTTAGGTATTAGACTGCAAATCAAGCAAAAAATACAAAAAATGCGTGACCCCCAGGAAGATGAGGAGCGCAAGTGAGGAAAATGTGCTCAGGTAATAGCTAGAGTTTTGTAGTACCGTGCAAATTCAATCCTAAACTTCAAATTATGAGCTTATAATGCAACGATCGGTATTGCCTTTGTGTACCGGGAGATGTTCGGGCCACAGCTCCCAATGGATGAAGAGGTGTCTTTCTCAAAAAATTATCACTTAATTAATATTTGCCCTTTATTTGATGCACGGTAAAGTATCTCTAACATTTCTTCCCTTGTCAAGCGTTGTGATCACTCTCTTACAAAACGTGAGTTGTGTGTTTCGCCCGAGCCTCTATAACTCCTCTATAATGTGAAACGTTAAGTTTCACATCATAGGTGGACGAGGTGCGGTTTTTATTCTCACGACATTAAGCGATACTCATTTATAACTGCGAACATAATTTATTTTTGTCAATAGCTTGAGTTTTCCGATTGTACGTTGCGTTCAAGATCAAGAGATCAAATTGAAAAAAAAAAATTGTTTCAACACTGTATTCCCCGTCATAATCCGTCTCTTGTTGCCAAGCGAGATGTATAAGTATCTAAGGATGTTTTACAAAAGTTCAATGATGCGTAATTTGTTAGACTTTTTATCTTGCTCAAATTTCTGTCTCTCTCTTGATTACAATAAATCATTTCAATGCTTACTGTGTGTTTCATTTAGTATCCTTGTTAGAACTCATAAGAAGTAGGTTTAAGATGCTTATTTTTCATTAATTTTATTCATTTTGACAATTTCAATAATTACTATTGGCAATGTTTTGTGGGGTTGCCCGCCTCTCCCTAATTATGGCGTCATGTGTAGATGCATGTACTGTATATAGTACGTAGCGCTCATTTCAAAACGCCGTAACACACCCACGTGCATGGGTTTTGCATTTCTCGGCGTACAGTAATTAAATCTATCTTAATTAGATTAGATGGGCGGCAGGAGACGAACCAACAGGCCCATTCTCAAAGAGACTCCAAAGCTTGCGCCCCGGCCTTCTAAGAGCTATTGCCATCAAGTGAGTAGGATATAAGCGACTAGGGGAAAGAGAAGAAGCAAAAAAAAAAAATTGCTTTGGACCAAAGTGTGTTGGTAGAAAGGCTTAAGACATAATTTACCTTTGCATTCTTAGAAGTGTTGAGCACGTGTCTCATTTTTCTCACTGTTTTCGGATAACGGGCAGTGTACGTCTCTTGCACAGATATACGGGTGTAATTCGCCCGTCTCGTAACAATCTTAGGACGTCCCTCACTGTTTTCGGATAACGGGCAGTGTACGTCTCTTGCACAGTTATACGGCTGCAACGCCCGTCTCGTAACAATCTTAGGACGTCCCTCACTGTTTTCGGATAACGGCAGTGTACGTCTCTTGCACAGATATACGGGTGTAATTCGCCCGTCTCGTAACAATCTTAGGACGTCCCTCACTGTTTTCGGCTGACGGGCAGTGTACGTCTCTTGCACAGTTATACGGCTGCAACGCCCGTCTCGTAACAATCTTTGGACGTCCCTCACTGTTTTCGGATAACGGCAGTGTACGTCTCTTGCACTGATATACGGCTGCGACGCCCGCCCCGTAACAATCTTAGCACGTAAACTTTCTCACTGCTCCCGTAGCTGAGGTGCTATGCTTCTGACGCAGCTAACCTGCACTGTAACGGCCACCCAATTAACTGAAGCACCCTCCTCTTGCTTGGGCTGCTCGCCTTGATTTTACGCCTTTTGAGGAAAATTCTCGTACCAACGCCCTGGTTATCCCAGGGCCTGCAGGTTTTTTCCAGCCTCCCATGATTTTTACTTGTATTTGCGTAGCTCTGTGCGGGCCGGAGCTGGTCCTTGCCTCTACTCTGAGATTCGGCCTGTTGGTTTGTGCATTGCTTACTGGCTAATTTAAAAGTGCTGTGCTCATTTTCCTACGGTGCCATCATTTCTCAAGAATACGCAAAGTTGAGCAGGACCTACAAGTTAACCAGGATCTCCCGACCTGGGGGGGGGGGGGCCTCATTTTCCCATGGGAGTGCAAAAAAATTTCTCGGTGCATGAGGAGTGCCAAAATCCTGGACTATTTCACTGTCGTTAAAAAATCTTTAATTTGCAGTAAAACCTTAATATAAGTTTTATTTCGTATCATCATATAAACTATGTATTTTTTAAGTGGTATGAGAACATATTAAAAAAATTTAAACTCTAACATCGTAGGAGTAATTAAGTTTGTTAATAGGTACGAGAGCATATTAGTCATAAAAGATTTCATTCACTACCTTCATAAGAGCTATTAATTTTGTAGGAGGTCCTAGAATACATTAACAATTTCTATATTGGCCAGACAGCAAATTAAGTAGTCGTGAACCACTGGTGTAAACAAACAAGTTATTTGCTAAAAATAGAAGCTAAAAGCTAGAAAGAAAACACATGTAACTCTAGACTTTTACGAGAGATGCGGACCAGATGAAATCGTAATGCTCGAGATGCGTTCCTAAAAGTCGAGATAAGGAAGGGGCCGGATGCACAAACGCCTTTGTGAAGTTACGGTATGGTACTTGAAGAAGTACCGTTATTACGGCTAAGATTCAGTCATTTGCTAATACTGATCTTCACGAAGTTATGACCCAAGTGGTTTGAATCTCCAAGTAATTATACCTAAATAATAAAATGAGACTCAGTTGTTGAATCGAAGAGCAAAAATGTAAAATTTCAGCAGTTACATGGTTGCATTCGCGCCTGCAGCTGTACAGTTACCATGCTTGTAACTTTACAACGCGTTTGAGCATCCGACTCAAGGTCACAATGGTTTACAAAGAAAATTGCATTTCAAGCACGGACTGCATCAAATTTGCCTGAAGAATTTTTTTCCCATTCTTCATCAGTATAAAGGAAATATATACAAACGCAATTGATACCCTGTTCATTAATTACTCAAGAAGTTGCTGCTATATAGTAAACAATGCTAAATAAATCATTTCTTCATCGAAAATGTATAGAACACTGGACGGAAGGACAAATCGTCATATTTAAGAAGAGAAAACACATTTCGCAGAATTTGAGATAGGTCTACAAAATTATGTTGATAGAAGTAGAGAGTCGAAAAAGTCGAGAGTTACATGTATTCCCATTAACTTTTTTCCTTGTTGCTGTTATTGTTGTTGTTTGTTGTTGTTGTTGTGCTACAGCTCTCGTCGATACTGCTACTGCATTTAGGGTTATGACGGGTTTAGTCGGGCGCAATTTTGACGCAAAAGTTGCACTAGCACATAATTCTACATCCGTTTTCGTTACGGCGAACAAAGCTTAGGCCTCAATACTGCGATGTTCCAGAAAAGAATATGCAAAATACTAATTGTTTCTCGTAGTATATACGCTATGGCAAGCGGCAATGGTTACGGTTTGAGTAGAGCTCGTACTTCTGAGGTGTATTCTAATCAGGATTTCTGGGTTACCGGTGCTACACCGGTGACCCAGCCAGTCGCAATCATAGCTCAAACGATGATTGCGACACGGGTTACGGCGATGCAGGTCACGGAACACAAGAGTTTCTTTGGAATAAAAGGAGCACTATAACTTCATTTCAAATATGCAACGAATAAAATCCTTACGCCAGAATAAGTGAATCAGATCGATTACTTGAAACTTCTATTTGCAAAATTCCAATTAAAGCGGAGTTTTAATATGATTAAGCTGTCGTAATCAGAAGAATTCCTGCCGAAAATCCTAATAATTCCGACCCTCCTAATAAGAATAATGTTTTTTAGTGGTTGTCAGAAAGCTGCAATCAGTATTGGTATTTTGTTAGGAAAACATTGGAAGTTAATATCGTGATTCACATATACGTAGTGATAGGTAACTGGACGGGTTCCTTACTAAAAACAATTCAATCTCAAATAATTGCTCGCCAGGCGAAAAAGGCCGGTACAAATCTTTTACAAATTATGAAACCCTCGACTCGACCTAGGCATAGTGCAGTGATTGACGGGAGGTCCGAAGCAGAGGGCAGCTACGAGGGTATCAGGTACAAAAAGGGTCGTGCAGGTCTATGGCTGTGACAACCTGTGGTAGGAAATTAATGGACTTTGATCAAAAAACGAAAACGCGAGCCAAGCTTGAGTTTCGCCGTTCGCGACTCAAATGATGCTTGAAAAGCAGTTGGTAACTGATATTCTTGTATGGAGTCTACAGTTTTACTTTTTTTCTTGGTTAGGATCAAGGGACAGCTAAAGGAGGTGCCTCCTCAACAAGGGAAGCCACCAATGAGGGTTTTCTACTCCCTCGTTGGGAGTGTTGTGATGAAATTCTCAATGACGTCATCGGAGCAGTGTCGAATAAGCATAAGTAGAAGGGGACATTTTGAGGATAGAAATGTTTGCATTGGACGATGCGGGTAGAGGGGGATTGAACCCGACCTGTCGAGGGTTTAGTCGTGCGAACTGAGGGAAAGAGTTTTGAGGTTGGAGGACCGACAGGCAGTCGTCCTCTAGCTTGTTCCGCTAGCCTCTATCTTTATACACCTAGTAGAGTGCGTTAGCGACGTCATGGCCTCATTTGCCATGGCCATTCATCACCCTGTAATTGAATTGTAACTGAGACATCTCGTGTGTCTACAACTGTCACTGTGATTCCAAAAATACAAAAGATGAACAACTAACACTGAGTCGGCTATCAAGTCTTTTTATGTAAATTTCGGAAGCTATATTCCGGAACTAAATAACTCTTCAGTAGATCTTTCAAGAAGTCATCAACAGCAGCAATGGCAACACGACAAAGCTTACTCCGCTCGTCGCTAGATGGCGTTCTTACATCCACTTTTCGGGTCGGTTGCGGGCTTGCCCATGCCCTCGGGTTACGGTAATCTTTTTTCAGGGCGCCGTAGCCCGGTTTTCGGGTGATTGCGACACACCCCAGCTGATGTTGACCCGAGAAATCCAGGTTATGAAGTTATTTGTTAACATGTAAGTAGCTGAAGGTCGTTCACACAATTGGGACCTGTAGCAATCAGACACAGGTGTTAACCTCACAGTGTTACCCATGTAGCAGTGAATGCGATTTGCGATTTCAGCGCCATAGCAAAGTGCTGCGGAATTTTCATAGACCACATCATTAATTGACTGGACACTGAAAGCGGGTCTCTCGCAATTGGGCCTGGAGGCCGATTTGCGTAAGTGTTAAAAAATGAGTTCCAATAATTACAGATAACTGAAACAACTAGAGCACTCTGAGAGCGCATACCTCCTCCATGCAAGGCAACAGTAGCAAAAATGCAGATTAGCTCTAAAACCATAATTTTCTTTGTATAAATTCCAAAATCTAATCATTTGTTCCTTTTAATAGTAATAACAGCTTGTGCAATTTTCTTGAAGATCCGATGACAACTTTTTCAGTTATACTGCTAACAAGCTTTATGACAAAGAGAAGTTAAACATTCAAACGAACAATCCGATCTGCACCAAAATTTAATCATTTATGTCTTTCAACACTGCTAACAACCCCTTTAAATTTCATAGAGATCCATATATCATTTTTGAGTTATTGTGCTAACAAGCATAAAGTTAAAAACAGTGACGAACGAACGAGCATACGGATCATTACCAAAATTTGATCATATACTCTTTATTATATACCTAACAACTCATGTTAATTTCATAAAAATTCATTCACAACTTTTTGAGTTATGGCATTGAAAAAAATGAGGCAGACAAACAAACAAACGGATAGACATATCTTCACCTAAATTTAATCATCTTTTCCTCCTAACATACCTAACAATCCCTATAAATTTCGTCCAAATCGGTTCATAACTTTTTGAGTTATCTTGGTGACAGACAGACAAATAGGACAAATAGACAGACAAACACGATGAAAACATAACCTCTTTGGCGGAGGTAAAGATTACTTTCTTCATTGTTCTACAAGGAATGCGTTTCAGAGCAAGGAATATAAACTCGCATCTTATATCTTCAGTAGGCGGTATACATCATACCTTCGGACACCAAAAAAGTTGAAAATTTATCATAATTTCTACGAATAGTAAAACTTTATAGAAAAAAGGCTCATAGATACTACACGTAATGTAATTTAGTATCACATTCCATTGAGTTTTTTTCCAATGATGGATCTGAGGCAATACCCTCAGAAATTGATGTATGTAGAGCTTTCGGTAGAGCTCATCCCTATAGCCGCAAGGAAACTGAGGTTAAGAAAACCCAGTAATGACGGAAAATTTAATTAAAATCACAGTAATAATACATTGGTACCTACCATTGAACTAAAAATGCGTGTTTAACTATGAGGTAAAGACACCAAGACAGCCGGCTGGTAAATGATATTAAAACATAATTTATGGCTGATGCAACCCTTCATTACGGGAACCATCTAGAGCTGCACATCGTTATTGTCAATATCATTTCACGTAACTGCCTTGGTATATTACATCACTTTGTGGTTGCCGACGTTGCATCACTTCATGGTTTCCTATGTTACGTCACTTTTTGGTTGCCTAAGTTGAAACACATCGTGGTTACATGAGTTAAATCACTTCGCAGTGGCGTACATTACATCACTTCAGGGTGGCCAATGATATATCACTTAACAGCTGTCAATGCTACTTCACTTCACGGTTGCCAATGCTGAATCACTTTCCTCCTGCCAATACTGCACCACTTCACTGCAGCCAGTGCTTCATCAATCAGATTACTTCACGGCCACCAATGCTATATCACTCCACTGCTACCAATGCTATATCACTTCACTGCTTCCAGTGATAAATCACTTCCTGGCGGCCAGTGCTTCATCACTTCACTGCTAGCCGGGGTGCACTATCGTCTCTCACGACGGTTTTGCGTTAGCGTAAGCTTTCCTGCGAGCGCCACCTCTACAATAAACACTACCTAGGCAAACCTAACCTAGCCTAATCTAACCTACCCTTACTTAACCTCGCCTAACCTCCTTACCTAACCTTCTAACCTAACCTAACCTTACCTAACCCAGCCTTGCCTAACCTAACCCAACCTTGCCTAACATAACCCAACCTTGCCTAACCTAACCCAACCTTGCCTAACCTAACCCAACCTAACCCAATCTAACCTTTCTAACGTTGCATAACGTAACCTAACGTTACGTAACCTTACCTAATCTAACCTAACCCGCTTAATCAGCGATACAGCGAGCAGCGCGGTGCACCAACTTGAACGCCGCTCACGCGCACACGATCTGCGTACACAAACACGCATACAGCTCCGTCGTGAGAGACGATTGCACGGTCGGGGTGCACAAGCGCCAAACTCGCCAAGCGCTATGTACGTTTGCGACGATGCTGTGTAAGCGCATCGATGTGTGTGCATGCGGCGTTCAAGTTTGAGTGCTGTGCTGCTCACGGTATCGCAGATTAGGTTATGTAAGGTTTAGTTAGGTTACGTTAGGTTAGGTAAGGTAAGGTTAGGATAGGTAAGGTTATTAGCTAGGTTACCTTACCACTCCCCGAAAAATTACACGTACCCAATGACCTCACACTTTAGGACCTATTGTCGGAAAACCCTAACTAATTTCGGGTAAGTTGGAAATGAACCCTGCATAACTTCGGGTAGGTTAGGTGAGGGCAAGTCTGGTTTTCCTAACCACCTATTTTTTTAATTTTGAGTTTGTCAAAATTAGGCTCGTAGGTGATTATTGGTAACGTTAGGTAGTGCTTATTGTAATACTTCTGGTGGCTGTGGCGCGGCAAGAAAGCTTACTTGAACGCACGCACAGCGATGGACGCTCACAGCTTGGTGATTTTGGCGCCAGTGCGGCCGGGCTCCATCACTTTCTGGCTGCCAGCTGCTCCAACTCACCTCTCAGCTCTGGAGCCTGTTCTGATTTTCTTGCTTAGCCAGTATACCAAATGTATGTTGTTCATCAGCTGTTTACTCGGCATTTCTTCACAAATCGAGCATGCCACTAATTTGAGAAGCTTCTTTTCTACAAAATGAGACTGTTTATATCATTAACTATTGCGAAATAAGTTTACAGCGAATATCAAAGGATGTCTTAAACAGTGCTCTGCCTTATTACATTTCAAGCCCTTATATTTTTGTGAAAGTGTTGCTTATAGAAATTTTAGGAGTATGTGCAGGTTTGCCACCCATTGCTGACTGTAAAAGAATTCAGTGGAATAGCCTAAATAAAGTGTGAAAAACTAATGAGACAACATATAAAAAAATGCGTCTGCGGCACCGTGCAGTCAGGCCCAATTGCGGGACCGAAATCTACCTAAGGGGCCAGTGTCCAGTCACTGTATGGTGTGGCCTATGGCTTAACATAATTATACACATCTGGCGGAGCCTTATTTTGGTTGTATTTTAGGATAAAAAGTTAAAAAAACTACTCAAAAGTGTTTCACTTGTTAAAATACAAGCAATATATGGCAGTCACACATTTTCTAATACTTACTAATTACCGAGTATAATTTAGGAGGGTTGTCGTCGGTGCCATCCGGTGTTACCCAACCTGTGTCGCATTGGAGGCCGGTGTAGCACGGGTGACACCGAAGGCCTGATTGCAACACGTCCCTGTTAATGAAAAATATTTCTTTTTCTCAGCTGGAAACATTTCTGTGCATACATAAAATACGGGAAACTATCTGAATTCAGCGTAATTATGGGAAGATGTCAGAAACATTTTAAGTGACGCTTGCTACGCCATATGACTCAACGGCAAACATTTTTTAGTGTTTTAGTAAACTTTCAGGCGAGTTATGTCTACAGGGTCATAGCAAATTATTCCAAAGACTGTATGAACCGACCTTTATTAAATGTATTAGGACGATCTTTTATAGGAAATCATATAAGTTTGCTTTCTGATGAAAATATTTATTGATAGCAAGCCTGCTTCGCATCACGCCAGTTAATATGAACTGGACTTCTACTGCTACATTGTCTTCAGAAATTCCTTGACTTTTTTTATGATTTATGCTCTTAACATTATATTGATCTTTCCTATTTTTATCCGCTTTGCTGTTAGCTTTTTTTAACCTCAGAAGACAGTTCTAAAACAGGAATTAGTTTCGTGGCCTTCACTTCGACGGCTTTGGCGAATTGGCGGTGGTCGTTGAAGCTGTTGTGAACAGAACCTGTTCTACGCTCGCCTAACCTATAATGTGTAGTTCTGAAGCGTACCTTCGTCTAATACTATTTTAACCTAACATATTCAACCTTACCTTGATAGAACGAGCTTAACCCGAAATACATAATAGTGATCGCGAAAATCGCCACAAAAAGGGCTGCCGCTCTATACTGCGTATTGCAACGATCAGGAAACAAAGAATTTAACGCACTTTGCTTCCTGGCAACGCTAGTTCTCTGTCCTGCGAATGGAAGACCAGAGGTTGTCTACGTCTCCCGAGAATAGAACATGCAAACGCATTTGCGTAGCATATCTTCACAAAAATATTTAAAATTGAATAGATGAAGTGCATATGTTAGTGTTCACTCATCCACTCGTTCGAATGTGTAACTATACCGTAGAAATAGTAGAAAATTTTACTGTATTCAGAGTTTTATTTTACTCCAAAATTGGAAAATATATCCGTAACTTGTCTAGTAACACTTGGAGAAAAAATTAATTTGACGGCTAACATTTTCATAACGTTTTGCGGCGTAAGAATTTTTGTGTCGGCAACGACGCTACAAAATAACCGGACGAGTGGATGAGTGAACACGTTCAATAGACATAAGGCTGCTTCACTCGTCATTCATTTCGAGGCATTCGCTGGAACTGTTGGATGAGGCGCGTTCAGTTGATGGAAGCAGGTGCGGCGGACGTGCAAGTCTCAGGGATGAAGCACGTCCCAGTTTACTACGCACTACTTCAGCCAAGTTCAATCAACAAAACCTGCTAAATTTATTAGCATTCAGAGATCATGAAAAATCGATAAAAAAAAAAAACATTTTTCGTCGTCATTTCATTGATCAAAATCACTGGATTCTCGCATATCACAAGCAAATCCGAAACTGTCGTACCTGAACAACTTTTGCGTTAGTGCGCATAAACTATTGCGGATACCATTTTCCAGATTGCGGTAGCCTGTGCGGGTTGTGCTCATAGCAAACAGAATAAGAACTTTCTCTTTGCTGTGGTTGTGCTACCGTCGTTCACGACACCTTGTGTGCGTGTTTGTGTACGCAGATCGTGTGCGTATGAGCGGCGTTCAAGTTGGCGCGCCGCGCTGCACCGCTGTATCGCTGATTAAGTTAGGTTACGTTATGTTACGTTAGGTAAGGTTAGGTAAGGTTACGTAAGGTTAGGTAAGGTTAGAAAGGTTAGGTAAGGTTAGAAAGGTTAGGTTGGGTTAGAAAGGTTAGGTTGGGTTAAGTTGGGTTAGGTTAGGTAAGGTTAGGTAAGGGTAGGTTCGGTTAGGCTAGGTTAGGTAAGGTTAAGTTAAATTAGCTTAGGTAGTGTTTATTTTAGTGGTGGCGCGCGCAAGAAAGCGTACGAGAACGCAAAGGTATCGTGAACGACGGTAGTGCAACCGGGTTGCGACTATAATAAAGGAATGTAATAGATATTAACCTTGATCCAACCACACCTCTGGCAGCAAGCAACACTTAGTTCGGTTGACCGTGCTGGTGCGTGCAATGTGTGAGCGTGTGTGTGCGTGTGTGTGTAGATGTGTGGCTGTGCGCTGTCTGGTCGCTTTATTTTTCCTGCGTGCGTGCCCATTTTATGTCTATCTTCAGTGCTGAATTTATCGATGCGAGCTCCCGTTTTGTTTCAATTTTTGGAGATGAGTTCCTTCACTTTGGTGGCAGTTACTTTTATTAGCCGTCGATCTACTGACAGCGTGTAGGGCAGGCCTACTCAGTAACTATTTACAAAAACACAATATGGCGCTCACTAATTAGGCTACTAGAAGTCAATAGGCTAGTACACTCTTGGGCAACTGTAACGATACCCATAGAGGGTAGAGGCAACAAGCCTCGGCCGTTAGGTAATGTTCGGCACTTCTCCACAATATCGTAAATATTAAAAAAAAATAACAACCACACACCTGCACAATGCAATTAGATATAATCTACTACTCGACAGTGCGTTCTAGATGAAAGCATGGCGCAACAATTCGGTGGGAAATACAGTATATATATTTCACGAGTCACGATAGCTACTGGGGTCTGCTCAGTTTCCGTGGTCTTTTCTTGTGGATTTGATAAGAAAGTGGTTTACTTTATCCATTTGTTAAATTTAAATGTTGGGTACATTTGTGCTCGGTGTTAGTGGTTTTTCTTTATGAAAACATAGACTTCAAGAATTTATTTATATTATATTTATATTATAATGGCCAAATATTACCGACTCAATAAGTAGGCAGTCGTGATGTCGGCCAGGGGAGCTGCTCATAATTTAATTTCCAATTTTTGGTTATCTATAGGATTTTTGTTTTTGTTTTATCAATCAGCTTCATCAGAGGAACAAATAAAATAAACTAAACATTCATATAGCTTAACAGTTCTTTGCACCGGACGGCCCACTCCTAGTCTTTACTATTTAGGGCATGGACGGTAATTATCTAGCCAGTTTTAATTACTGCGCACTTGTAAGCATAGCCTAAATATATATTTAGTACCTAGTAGTCCCGTTTTATTTTCCTTACTTCCTTACTACCCACGGTTGCCCGATGAGCCGATTCAAAATTCATTTCCCGATAGCAGTGATCATCGACACACTTTTTTTATTTCCAATAGTGACCTATTTCTGAGCAAAGACAAAGAAAAAAAGATTACGAAGACTGACAGCCAAAAGACACAACACGGTTCACCAAAACTGAATTGAAAAGTATTAGATAAGTTAACGTATTAATTTCGTTGTTTAAGAAATTCTGTCAATGATGCGAGCCAATTAAATTACCTACGAGGGCGCCATATCTAGGGAGTTTTCCCTATATCTAAGGAACTTGAGTATGGGGGAGAAAGGGTTTAGGGATAGCAAGTGGAAATGCGGGAATTTCATCAAGCCTAAACCTGAAGTTGTAGGAAGAAATTAGCTGTTGAAAAAATGCATGTAGCATTTTACGTGCCATCTACAATATCTATTCAACATCCCCTGGAGCAATAAAAATTCAAAGTTTAAAACTTATTTTGATAAAGGCGTTAGCATACTTTGTTCTGCTAGGTAGTCTGATCCAGGACACGCGATTGGGAGCCGAAATTGAAAGTTCGAGACTTGACTTGTTTGAACACTGAAGACAGGAGCATCGCTTTGTCGATTGCAAGCCAACGTGTTGCAAAGTTCGAGACTTGACTTGTTTGAACACTGAAGACAGGAGCATCGCTTTGTCGATTGCAAGCCAACGTGTTGCAAATATAAGCAACTACGCACACGTCCATAGTTCTATTTTACGGAACACAGATGAGTTCTGGCAGACACGAAGGTAACCAATTGGGCTCTATGGATGAATCTCAACTCAATTCAACGGGCCGAAGCCAACGCACCTGCCTGAAGTTCGAACTAGTCTTGCCTCGAAGGCCTAACTTGGTCAAACATGGCAATAGGCTTGAGCCCGGTGCCCACGGGATAACTTTTGCTGCCTCCAGCAGACTAGAGTCAGCTCAACTAATCCTACTATGTAGCCGTGGCCGTTACTTCAATGTGATGCATATTAATATCGAGCACTAATTAAAAAAAGCAATCTCTGTGGACCATAAATGCTCAAAATCGGGAGTGACAGTTAATTGTTCACCATTGCCGCATGATCTGGTGAAAATTGCACTAGTGACAAAGATTTTCAAAAAATTTTAATTGAAATTTTGCACAAACTGAAGCCGTGCCGCACGCAGCTACGTAAACGAATTAGTTCAGCTGCTTCCAATGTGCTATAGCGACAATGAAAGTTGTTACGTGAGCACCGAGCTTCAGGCTGCTTTCCGTGGCCAAATTATGTTTCCTTCTTTGTTTTTATTTGCAAGTAGAGTTCCAAGCGATGCACTACAAGCTTCTTCAGTCATATCACTTCACGCCAGCAGTTTTTTTGGGCCTTGGTTTTTTGTGATGGTTTCTGCTTCTTTACGGACATATTCAATTGGGTCGTCAAGGAAGATGTAAGCTATGCCGACTTGATTTAACTCATCCGGAAATGCAGCCAGGAACTTTGGCTTCAACACTTTGAATCGTGTTGCAGGTGTTGTGGCGATGCCACACGCTAGTCAAAAGAACGAGTATCGTAATGTTTTCATCCGAACGTTATGTAAAACTCTTGTAAACACAGCTTTGGGGTGCCCAAGAAACTGTGTAAAAATGTTTACCTTCAGTTCAGTTTACTCTGCAGGTGCCGTTTGTTAACTTTCGGACATATTGTTATATCTGGATGGATTTTAACCTAAAATTTTTATCAGCACTTTCGGGCAATAAGATGACGATACTCGTTCTTTTGACTAGCGAGTGGCATCGGCATTGTCAGTAGCCCATTTATTCGTAGCTAACTGGAATCTCCATTTTACAGAATCAGCCCAAATTCTCGGAAGTCGCACTGACAAATGATTAATAGTCAACGATCTAAATTTGAGTCAACAAGTCGAAGCCAGGGCACCTGCCCGATGATGCAGACAAGTCAAGCCCTAAATATATTGGTGCCCCACCAAACTCCTCTTGTGCAGTGCTGTCACCGTTAGGTTCATAAACCAAGATATTGGTTTATTTGTGCTTGTCTTGACGTCCATTTTTTTTTTCCTCTGCTCAAAACAAGCTTAATCTTGATTTTTAGACTGTGACTCTCGTGTACGTAAGCACATATCGATAAATAATAAGTTTTTGAAGAAAAGAAACAAGTGTTCACTATTCATATTGACATTTTATTTGAAACAAAATTATAATTACATACTAAGGTTTTCACTGGCCGTGTTATACTGTTTTCCGCTAATAATTTGTTAACTAATTGTCGGATCACTATTGTATTTCAACACAAAGCATTTTAAAACCCTACCTACTGTAATTTATGGCCCACATAGGCTATAGCATATTGCTATATGTGTATACAGAAAAGTTTACTCATGCAAACGTCTGGAAGTCGCGTCTACACGTTCGAACGACGATCAGTGTTGCCAGGTTGCATGTCGAGGCGAAATATCTATAGACCGGAGCCGAAATATCTATATTTAATCAGAAATATCTGTAGATCTAAATACTTTCACTAGCGTGTCTTGTCTGTCATTTGTCAATAAATTATATAACAGGCCGTTTCGAACTCTGTAAGCGATACGGCCTATGCCAAACTATATACACCCATCGATCGAATTAAGGTTCCAGAAAATACCAATCTACGGTAGCCACATCCCACAGTGGCGTAACTCTCTCGAATAGTCTATTAGAAAACCATCCCATTTAAAAAAAGGGCTCAATTATTGACTTTTCTGCAAATTATTGTGACATTGAAGCATAATCTTTCTTTATGTGAAGGTTTATGAGAAGGTATTTACCCCAACTCCACTGCCATGATAGCACCAAAACTGCGAAAAATTGGCAGGGAGCACACCACAATCGACTGAATTTTCGCCTATCAGTTAGACTATACACGCTATCGGCTAGAATAGAATACAATCAGCTAAATTGGCAACACTAGAACTCCTTGATAAGTTGTTAGAAAGTTGCCTGCGAGTAAATTTCGGCGAGAAATAGTGACCGGACTTCACAAAGAAGATCGGGCACAATGACAAAGGTTACGAGGTACTTATATCGTATTTATTCAACAGTAATAAATAACAAAAATAGCCTGAATCCATGAGAAAATGCTTATAGGAATCATTTGTAATTTCATGCACTTAGAACAAATCACTCCCAATATCTGTAGATCTTGGGCAGTTTAAAAAAGAAAAAAATCTGAATATGAGTAGATCAGGATTAAAATCTATATATTTACAGATAGCAATGTCAGAAAAATCGATAAATGAGCGGTTTTTTAAATGGGATAGCTTCCTAATAGACTATTATATACAGAGTTACGCCACTGTTCTGAGTGTTTGTGGGATGTGGCCACCGTAGATTGGTATTTTCTAGAACCTATCATCGATCGATGGGTATAGTTTGTCATAGGCAGTATCACTCACAGAGTTCGAAACGGTGTGTAATATAAGTAATTTATAGACAAATGCTAGACAAGACACGCTAGTGAAAGTATTGAGATCTACAGATATTTCTGGCAAAATACAAATATTTCGGTTCCGGTCTACAGATATTGCGCCTCGACAACAATGCAACACTGGATCGTCGTTCGAACGTGTAGACGCGACTTCCCTGTTTCAGCTTAATATAGGCCTAATACACAAGAGTAAACTCCTCTGTATACACATATAGCAATATGCCATGTGGGCCATAAATTAGGTAGGGTTGTAAAAGGCTTTGTGTTGAAATACCATAGTGATCCGACAATTCGTTCACGAATTGTTAGCGAAAAACAGTTTAACACTGTAAGGGGATTGCCGCTAGATAAGCAACACCCGTCAGTCGGAGCTCACGCTGCTCACCTGTGTGAAACCCGGTCATTTCGCACCGTCCCCCCTCCGGGGGCATAGGATGGGCCATAGGCCATAGGGTTAGGTTAGTTAGGTTCGCCCATCCTATGTTATGGGGAGTAGCGCCCCCAGGGGGTTTGAGTAGGTTACCTTAGCCATTAGCNGTGGGAACACCTTCGTGCATGGGTTCCCCGTTTTTCTGTCGACATACTATATGTCCCTTCCTTTTCCTCTCTTAGAAGAGCTTAGTACTTATTTAGGGAGGCTTAAATCTTCTTATAATACCATTCGCACCGTCCCCTCGGAGTAAGTATAATTTACTCCGAGACCGTCCCTGGTGTTGAAAGGTTGTGGTGCTGAGCTCAGGCTGCATACGTTCCCAGAGCGAGTAAGTCCTATTTTTATTGTGTCATTCCTACTCGCCTAGGAATAGCGAAGTGTTACATTTGTATGAGTTGAGTTCATCTCGAATATT
>LQNS02020120.1:16159414-16194339 GCA_001587735.2 Parhyale hawaiensis | reverse complement strand
TTGTTTTAGGCGTCAAGTGCGCGAGGTTTGTACATGGACTTACAAACCATACTGATGCTAGAGGGTTTATAGCGGCAATGCTTCTGCACACACGTAGTATGCCTTGGGGTGAGTTAAGAAGGAAGCCCTTTGAAGCAGACGGTGTAGAACTTGAAGGATTTTGACGTGTGAATGCATTGAGTGAGGTCAGTTAACTGTCCTGAATGTATAGTTCGAACAGCGCTACTGGGGTGAAGCTGACTTCGTTGAACAGGGCCAATAGAGCCGTCGCCAATTAAAAGCGTTTCAATTTTATTTGGGAGATTGTAGCATTTTTGGGAGGGTTCTTTGAGTCTTTTTAGACAAGTTTGAAGGAGTAAGACTGAGGATCTTTTGCGCCCTCTCGGCTTGGGGGGTAGATCGGGGGATGACAGCACCTTTTGTTTGAGGTGGTTGCAGGGGCTTGAGGGCATTTGAGCCCTGGGGTACTTTCGAGGGTGTAGATGACGGGTACCGATCTTCTAGGCCCTGAAGGGGCCAAGGAGTTGGGGGAGGTCATCCGATATCAAACACCCCCCGCGCGCAAACCGCCAACGCCAGAAAGCCGAGCAGAGGCCCAAACCGTAGGTCGAGTTGCCCCATAGTCCAGGCCTACGCCCAGCCCCCAGCACCACTGGCCCCCCACACCGGAAGTCCCCAGCGCCCAGCGGGGCCACCACCAGCACGGCGGGGGGGCACGAGAGAGATTTTTTTAATAAAGAAAGAAGAAAGTGCTGTCAACCCAGTAGATAGGAAGAGGAGAAGAGAGGAGGAAACACAGTAAATAAGCTAAACTGGGGAATAGCGAAGATAAACTAAGGAAGGAAGCGGCAAACCGTGGCCCCGTTGCCACCCCCTCCGCGATCGTTGACGCGGTAGACTTGGAGGGGGATAAGAAATCATTTATTAAAAGTTTACAATGACTGAAAAAGTCTTATTCGCCAGCAGGATCTCCACGACGTTTAATGACTTCAATAATCCTTGAATCCGTGCACCCAGAAAGTTAATTGCAGAAGGTGGAATTGCCCTTGCTGCTGCAGCAACAGCATCCCACAAGACAGATTTTGAGACGGTGGAATTACCCTTGCTGCTGCAGCAACAGCATCCCACAAGACAGATTTTGAGTTGTACTGCCTTCCATCTGCGTAAATTTTCCTTTTCAGAAGGGCCCAGAAGTTTTCAATTGGGTTTAGATCAGGTTAGCAAGGTGGCCAAACCATCAGTTTCTCTCCATGGAAACTCCATGCTGTGGTAGTACGGGCAAAGTGAGAAGGCGCATGTTCATGCATGAAAATAAAGTTTCGAAGCAACGAAAGGGCTATGTCATCCAGCCATGGGACCAATGGGTCCTTTACATGTCACAATATGATGCAGAAGTAATTTTCACGCCATCAGGTACTCTTAACCGGACCTACACGTCGATCCCTTATGATACCAGCCCATATCATAGCACCACCTGTTGTTGACGTTTTACGCGTTGATGACACACACCTCGAGGTAGCACCCAACCCTTACTCCATCCATCAGGTCCATCAAGGGTTGCCCGGTGTCACGCCACGCCCGATACCCACTCACCATCTAGCACCGGTCACTCTTTACGCCGCTCCGAGAACAGCATAGTCACCCCTAACGACAGTCAGTAGGCCTAGCACTACTGACTCCGTCGCGTTGCCGTATCCTCTCCAGCGCGTAGGCTTACGCCGCCGGGTGCGCTACTGCGTGCCATACGTGCTGCGGCTACCGCCTGTAACTTGGTTGAATCACCGTTGGAATGTATATTTAACGCTCGTGTTTGTTCTCTAGTGTTTTCAACTGTACACGATAGAGACAACCGTTTGTCTGTGTAACCTTAACTAGTATCCTCTGAAGCATATATGTATTGTCCGAACAGAGTATTGTTCTAGAATTAAGTAATATCTTATATTTGATCATCCGAGGTCCGATACCAGAGATACGGTGCAAGACCGCTTTTTGGCAAGATAGTCCTAGATGAAACGAGCTAAAGAGATACTTTGGTTTTGCTTAACCTTCTAGCTACGTTTTTCTCGAAGGACAGGTTACGCCTGAGTGGGTAACTTGTCAGGAAGACCGCTCTCGCAGTCTGGCACACGACCAGGAAGTTAGGAACACGAACTGGTTAGCCTTGGCGGACTAAACACGGCGAAGAGAGCACTCCCAGGTCTTCCTAGAATCGATTTGCTAAAGCCTTAGCGGAACTACACGGCGACGGCTGCACCCTTGGTCTTTCCAGGGTCGGCCATAGTCTAGCGCCTAAGGAGCGATCCCCACGCTAGCCGCTACAGGCCGCTAAGCAAGCCGGCGGAGGCATCATATTACCCCGGTCCGACAAAGAAGGCCGATTCACGCAAGCCAGACGGCCCGCAAGAGCTATAGAGGACCGTCCGCCCTCAGAGAACCCTGACACCCGGGTTTCGTCGGTGAAGAGAACATGATTCATGTTGATCTTCATATATTTCTCTGCCCATTCCATCCTCAAAATTTTATGTCGTGGGGTCAGAGGAGGCAATTTCAGAGGGGATTTGACAAAAGCAACGGAGCGAAGGATATCATTTCTTGTGGCTTTACGCACTTCAGGAAGACCAGCAGCCGTATAAATTGATTTACTTGATTGCCCGGGTCTTTTACGTAGCTGATGAACCACATTTTCCATGTCTCTATCAGTAACAGTCCTTGAATGCCCAGCATCTGATCGTTTTTTCCGTGGTAAAGGGTCCTTCATGAATCTTGCCATTTTGTCAATATGGCAACCTATTTTCCGGCAATAACATCAGGAGAGGTGCCTTCAGTAGTTTCTTCGATGATAATTTCATTCTCCTCGTTAGTTAGAGCTTTTCCACGTCCCATTTTAGCAGAATATACAAGAAGCTACTATTGTCGTTCACCTGAAAAAGAGAAAAAAAATGCAAAGAGTTGTCAATCGGGAGACACAGTTAAATGTAAACAAACTCAACAGTGCTGCCATAAGATATAACGATTTCCCTGCAAGTTTCATGAAAATTTGATTGCACAAAATTGAGATATGGTCAATTTTGGGCTAAGCTATTATTTCCGTTCTACGTATATTACTTGTATTGCGTGTAAATGGCCTCCTTCACAATAATTATTCCAAGGTCCGTCCGTGGTCCAGGCCCCATCAATTCGCATTTCTCATTTCTGTCATTACAATACGATTGCGCAGCATGCGCTGCACCATTATCCATCTTGTCGAACCTTTCATTTCACAATTATTTTGCAGATTTCACACTGCTTGAGGAATTTCGTTATTATTCCCACTTTGATGATTCACAGGGGAATTCACGGAGGATTGTAGTAGTAGTAGTAGTAGTAGTAGTAGAAGTTTTACCAGCTCATCAGGGACGCAATGTCAACATCGCGCTGAACTATTCCTGTGGCTTAACACAGGCACGTGCGAAACCACGGCGAGTCTCAAGTGGTCAATTATTTTTGTCTCGGCTTCTCTGCCGGGAGGTCGCTGAGTGGTCAGTGTACTACTGATGGAAACGGGTGCAAGCTGAGCATTTCCAACCCCCGGACATGGCTGAAGCTTTCGCTCAGCTACGCCACACGGGGCAAGGAAACTAAATACAAGAAGGTAGAAGTCTAGCGAGAATAGGTCGGCCGCCTCGATCGGCAGATCACCTCCCGGAACAGAAGAGGAAGGGAGTATTGACAGCCTACTTAACTTTACAAAACTAATCTCGTCAGTAGAAACTGCGGCAAGCTGCAACATCTCCTGCAGAAAAGGCACTCGGGACCCTTAGGGTTGTGAAGCCCAAATATATTGTGGAAGGGAAAGGGCCCGCCAGAATATACCCCCGAGGGCAATTTACGGAGGATTTCCACCACTATCGCATCGGGGTTTTCTCCCTGAGAGTATGGAACACTATTCCTTCGGATCTCCGAAATAGGGACTTTCGGCCACGAAAATAGAGTCGCGGACGCCGTTCCATCAAGTATTGATGGGTCAGCCTGTTGTGGACCTACAAACATTAAGAAGAAGGGAAGGGTCAACCACCACGGCGATCAGGATGAAAGAAAGCATGGCGTGGTAGTCAAGATTTATTAGCTAAAGTTGGTTCGACAGCTGGGCCCCTAGACGGTAAGGTAACACTGAAGTTGTGCGCAAAAGTATCGCCCGAAACAGCTCTGCAGTTTACAGCGGGCAGAGGGTAACAATGCTATTACTGTATACAAATACTTTATCTAACGTTATCTAATCAAGTCTAATTAGATTTTGGAGCAGAATTTTAAAACCGGTGGGGCACGAACCCTTTTTCCGGTGGCTTGGGACTATATGAATTTCAGTTCGTCATCAGAGACGGGAAAAAATTATATTGTAGTCAATTGCAAGTTACGATCTTCGTCCTCCGTCAGGATTACACAGGCTTGGACGCTGCCAGCCATTGCCGGGAGTCCACTGGACCAGAGGTCCTTTATTCATCAGACTGTCTTCTTCCCTGTCCCTTTGTAGGTTTCGAAACGGGGAGCTGCTCAGCAGGAAACACGGCGACCCCTGCAGTGTGTTCACACCACGAGACTGCGTCACAATCGCGTGAGTTAGTGCTGATATTATACGAGTTTGTGTCAACTTTTCTACCAATTACTAAGGTTTCAAAGGGAGTAAGCGGAACGGACATAAAGTACGTGGATAGGAACGTGGAACCCATGTGTGACACATCAACGTGTATAGGAAGAGTAAGTACAGGTAAAAGAGAAAGAGCAGAACTAAGCATCATTAGTCAGAGTATGGAAAAAGAAGGAAGCAAAGTAGTCACGAAAGAGAGAAGTCTCGGAGGCCTAGTTATAGACTAGTACCATATTGAGACACCCCTGCGAGCGCTCTCTCCAGCCCATAGGATAGGCGAGCCTAAGTAACTTTTAACTTTGTGACCTAACCTATGCCTCCTAAGGGGGGGAGGGGGGTAGGGAGCTTCAAGTAGGTTTGACATTCGTGAACTAACGGGTCAGAATAATTGTAATATATTGCAATGTTAGGTTAGGTATCAATGCTTTAAAGCGATGACTGGCATCCAGGACAAACGAGTTTAGCTAAACCTAGACTTGACAATCTTATTTGCTTCCGTACGGCAATGATTCACAGTACAGTAATAGCATTATTGCCCTAGATTTTGTTATAGAATACGCACCATATATTCTTAAACCTCGATTAGCAATAACCTTTATTTCTTACATCTAAATAATGTCACATACACGAATTTTTTCAATACATAATTAGCATAAACTTTATCAATAAGTTTGCACATTGAATTAGTTCTAATTTTTTTTTTGCTACAAGAGTGCAATAACTTGATTCTTACATACAGTTCAAGCATTTCCCACATGTACAAAATGCTACAGACAAAAATACATTCTTCTTTTAGTCAGACATTGAGAACTACTATTAAAATTACTTACACAGAAAATTTTGAGCCTCTTCTAGTCACTAAAATTGCGACCAAAGAGGGAAGAAACATCAGTGACTTGGTAACTTTCTGCCGGGCATGTAATCAAACAGTATTACTTCCGTAATGCTATCCATAACAGCGGTCTTCAGGCGCCAATTAAGCACCAATTAAATGTCTCTACTGTGCTCCTTTCATGCATTATGAAAACAAGCCATTATTTGTATAGTTACCGTATGCTTACGTACGATGCTACGCGTACAATTAGAAGACTACTACGCATTGTGTAGTCTACCTTCTACCTTACGTATAATATAAGGCTTTACTTTAGTATTAGCCCTTCAATGATGTAAAATTGCACAAATGTTTTAAACAATAAACAGTTTTTTGGCTCAGTAGCTCGCTCAATAAGGAGTGGGAAACGTTCAATATTATGACGGAGGACCACGAATAATTTCTGTCATTACTGTTACAATTGTTATCATATCAAACTGCACGCCCGCGGGTCACAAACTGGTGGAACCCAAAGAAACCTTCTGCTACCATAAGACGCCCGCAACGCAGCTGTGAACAATCATTCACTATGTTCTACCACTAGAAAGGCCAGTCGAGTTTCAACGATCTCGAAATTTTCTGGTATAGCTAATATGAAATCTTTGGTTAGCTTGGTTTTCATGTCTCTAATAAATTAAACAAAGATGTTCGTGTGACAATTATAATTAGTCATAAATGGGGAAACTATGTGTGAACACGCGCGCTAAACATATAAAACTATGGGTTTCTTTCCATACCCAAGTAACCTTCTGTGTAACCCATACATGCCTGACAAATTTGGCGATGGTTAACACGTGATCCATTTGAAGCTGAAGGGCGCACACTTCCCTCAAATCACGTGCGGTTTTTAAACCACCAGGTTTAGACAACAAGGCCATCCTACATATTCGCAAGGCATTAATACAGTATATACCAAGTAAAGTATAAGTATGAGTTCAAGTAAATATTATTATATTGGTATTGTCCCGCCATTTCTGAAACTTAAGACAATCAATAGCGATTTACTCAGCTTACAGCCGGAACGACAACGTTGTGCTCAGGTGGCAAGAGATGAAGGACGAAAAGAGAAGAAAACAGAAGAAAGAAGCGCCCGTGCGGACGGTCCCCTCCGTGGCCCTCCGCACGAGCGAGGTAAGAGCCCCGCAGAAAAAGTCGGACACCTCGATCGGCGGCCCATCTCGCGGGACAGAAAGGAAATATAGAGAGAACCTACCCAACTCTATAAAACTAACCTTCTCAGCAGGAACTGCGGCCAGATGCTACATCCCCTGCGGAGCAGGCACTCGGGAGAGTTAAAGTAAATAGAGCAAAGGAAGAGTTAGAGCAAGCACCATTTTGCTTGCAACTCATATATATTTTTGAGAGCAATATTTTGTGATCGGATTGAGTAAAATTGATGGCACGGCATAGGCATAAGTTGTGGAACAAAATCGTAAGAGTGAATATTTAGCATTAAGAAGCCTCTTTCGCAACAGCAGCAGTTACTATTGTTCTTATTTATATATTATACTTGTAGGTTGGTGCCTGCCTTCCTAGCCTCTGCTTTATGTTTTGGTGAAGGAAGAGGACGGGGCACGTCTACGACAGAACAAGAAACACCCACGCAAGACGTGGACTGTCGGTGTCGACAAGCAAAAATAGGGAAGAAGGACGACCCGAAGGCCGAGCTAAGTCCAAGGCAACCTAATGGGTCCGCCTTTGGCAGTAACTCCTCGTACCACAGGATAGGCAACTCTAACGAGAACATTCTAACTTTAGAGGTTTTTAGAACAAAAAGAAATGTTAGAAAACAACAAAGGAAACTGAGCTTTTACAATGGATGGGTAGATGCGAAGAGATAGTTCCGTGTATCATACAACAGTGCGCTCCGTTAGTTCCGTTATGAGACAATACTGCCGTTGCTTCCTTTTTATTTCATTAGGGAGGCTTTCTTCCAGGTATTGATAGTATACAAACCAACGCAATATTTCATAGAACATTAAACAGAAGTGAAACAACATACAGTATAACAATAATGATTGTTAACCTAGCTCTATAAGTAGGCTATAGTTGTTCAGAAACAATACTGCAGTATACCTAATAGTTATTAGAAAGAATATATTCGCCGAATTGCAGTAATATCAAAGGACTCTGCACAATGGCACGTAAGAAGAGACAATGCGCAAACTATTGGGAAAGCAATCTCCAGAAAAATGCAACTATTATTTTTCCGATCACTTTAGTATAATCAACAGTACGACAAACGGACAGGAAAACTTGAAGAACTCGGTAATATTTTACTTCGTGAACGGATGTGACAAGCAGTACTGACGTCATACAGTAGGTAGAGTAAGGGCCAGTTCACAAATCCGTCATCGTAGCGCGTTCAATCACGACAATGGACACAAACTGCGAGTCAACTTTTTCTGTCTCTGTCCACAAGTAGAAGCGACCTTCATTCAAATGCATGACGCCGCGCGTTCAGTTATGATCTCGTTTCCTCACATTTCCGCTAAAATTTCCCGTCTTTGAACTCACATTCGTATCCTATGTTATAGCCTGAATTTTACAGGAAAAGCCTATTTCAAAATCTTTAGAGCCTGACAAAACCGACAGTAGAGATATTAGCACAGAGAAATCACCACTGCTTCCAAATCAAAGACGGCGTCTGTGTTCTTACATTTTCTCGTTTTAAAACGAAAGCACAGTGATTCTGATCGTTAAAGTGACGATAAAAAACATATTTGTCGACTTGTTCATGATTTGAAAACGCTATAGAGGATAAATTTAGTATTTATGAATTTTGTTACTGAACTTGAGTGACGCGAAGCGTTGAAAAAAAGGGACGTCTCCCGCGTTTGCTGCTGTCATCAAATCAACTCGCCGCGTTCAACAGTTTGACGTTTCTAGCAGGGTGTGCTTCGGAGGTTTTACCAGAAGTGGTAAAGCCCACATGGCACACCCTGGTTTCTCGAGCAGAAAAAGAAGAGTAAGCTACGGGACGCGGATTGGGCAGCTTTCACCGAGATGGTCCAATCCACTTAGCCTTACCTTGTCTGTAACTTCAGTAGTGCATGTTGGATACTTGGATTTGTGACTCTGGATCGAGTTTCAGTCCTGGTCAAGTTAAGATGATCCCTATGGAAGTGGGCCAGTGGTACACCCCAGTGACATAGCTAAGCAGCGAAGCGGGGTGGGGGGGGGAGTCATCGCGCACAGAACGATGAGTTCAAAAGGAACCAGAAGAATGGGATGGAAGCGGAACAATGGAATGAATATGGGTCGGGATGAAATAGAAGAATGGGAAGGTAATGAAAAAAAGGGAAGAAATGGAAGAAGATAAAGACTAAGCTATCAGTCGTAGGAGTCAACAACAAATGAAGTAAGAAAGCGGTAATATTAGCATAGACATCGATCATAAAATCCTTAGTTTCCATACAAAAATAAAACAAGCAACCATAGATTACACTTACGGTAAGCCACACTACCCTATATTTGTGACACTAGCGTAATACTCTACTACACGTCTAATAAGAATTTCTTTCAGTCTTCGGTTAGGTAAGGCACAGGGTTGTCGGGTAGTAGGTAGCAAGACCAATACTTCACACATCACATTTAGTATGGCGCCAAAATACTCACTGGAGTCACGACAGGCTTTTGTCTATTCGTTGCTTTTGCAGACGCGTAATAATGCCTAGGATGCACAAGGCAATTGTACGCTCAACTTACTAGGGCACGGACATTTAGCTCGCTGTCTCGTCGTCCCGAGTATACGGTGAAAGTCTGTATCAATGATTTTTTTCTATTATTATTACTATTGTTATCAACATATAGATGTTTAGCAACGACTCGTATGCTCAACAGGCATTACAGTAGTGAAGGTTTATTATCTAGGAGAAAGCCTCGTAAAGAAGAAAGCGGGGTTAAGAAACCGTATCAAAGTTACACCTGGAAACTACTCAAGTTGCGAGCGCGCTGAACGTCCGTTCATTAGGTTTAGCGGACCAATGTACAGAGTGGCCTGGCATAACGGGAGGTTAAACAACGAATTATGCGGCACAAAAAACAAGCTGGGTAACAAGATGATTTCTATACTAAATATGCGCGTCGTAAGTAGTCAAATTTAAACAAGAAGAAAAAAAAAAGAGCATAAAAGCCAACTAGAAAGCACCGACCTGGGAAAACGATGCGCGTTCAATTTTTGCACGCAATTTTCAAGGAGAAGGCACTCAGGACCCTTGGGTGCGTGATGCCCAAATATATTGTGGCAGGGGAAAGGGCCCGCCACAATATGCCCCTGAGGGCCTTCAACGCCATAGTTGTTTTGGTTAGTTATAGTTAGAAAGTTTAAGCCTCCGTTTCCGAGCAGAACGATATCACAGAGGAAAGAGCAAGGGACATATAGTATGCCGATAGAAGCGGGCAACCCATGCACGAAGGCGTTCCCACACAGGATCAACGTGCACGAGAACAGCAAGTTGGGAAAGAAGAGGAAGAACAGAATAAGGCATGAGCAAGTAGGAATATGAAATCGGGAAGGAAGTAAAGTGGTCACAAAAGAGAGACGTCCCGAAGGCATAGCTAATGGCTGAGGTAGCTCACACGAGCCCCCTGGGGTTGGCTGGCCCCATAGCATACGACAAGCACGCCCTGCTTCTCAAGCGGCTCGTCAGTGAAAAAGCACAAAAGCGGACGTGTTCCAGGACATGCCCAGGAACACGTCCCTTCCTGTGGCCCGGCCTTTAGCGCTCAGTGTTAGTCAAGCTGTCACTTCACCTAATGCTATTCCTACTATCTAATAAAGTTTTAATTCTGGCGATAGGGGTCAACAAATTTTGTGAAAGACTTCGTTGATGTTATATCGTCCATAAAGAATAACACGGCGTATACCTGATGCTAGACGACTCTATGGGATATATTTTTCCAACTGTACGCCTTACACTAAAGAAAATATATGTTAGTACACATTATTAGGTATAGCTACTGAGAAGGCAACAGTTTGAAGAGCACATGGAAGTAGTGAAATGTGGAAACGTTTGTGAAATGAGTGCATGAGGCGGGAGGCTATTAAGAAACATGTAATGAACTAAGGGTGGAAATTCATGCGTCATCTTAGATTGTACAGGCCGAACACAATGGCAATCGTAAGTTCGCAACACTGAACACAGAAAGCGACTAACTGCGCAACATACAAGTAAGGGCAGAAACATACCAGAAGCAGTTCAGCGAGAAGCTGGCAGTTTTTGAGAAGTACGGAATGCATTGGAGCGCGCACACCGAACAGCGGCAGTTGAGCAGGCCGCTGCCGCTGTTCGGTGGGCGCGCTCCAATGCATTCTATGCTTCTCAGAAACTGCCAGCGTCTCGCTGAACTGCTTTGGTAGGTTTCAGTCCTTAGCCAGGGACTTTTTGGCAGACAAAACTCAGGTTAGATGACCGACGAACAGCACGTTTTGGAAACTGGCTGTGATGGGAGCTGCCAAGCATGAGCGGACGTAATGATGAAAAAGAGAAACAGATTCCAAAACCAGTGCTGCTTTCTGATATTCTAAGCTCATTTTGGGAAGATGAGACGTTTGAAAATGTGATGCAACTTTCAACGATCACCGGCGGCACAAAGAAGCCTACATATTGCAAAGACTTTAGTTAAGCGAGGCATACGCAGCCCCGGCCGGCAGCACTGCAGGAAGAGCAGATACAATAAATATACCGCTATACAGTATATATAAAAAACATGTCACAGTAGGTACAGTATTATTATAAATGCACGCAGCAGCATGAGAGCCCAGGCTAACCCATTTACGTTCACTGTACCCATTTGGGAACATTTTAATAATGCTATTGCTACGATAAATTAAACACTAATTTAGACGCAGAAAAGGTTAATGGAAGAACCAGAGAAGGCGTACGCCTCATATAAAACACTAATATTTACAGCTAACTGCGCGTGACAGTCAACGTTTGGCTAGGAAACCTAAGTAATTAAAAGAATAGTGCATCTCTAAAAGGTATTAACTGCAGTACGAAGTTGCTCAGTATAGATGCTTGCGTACTGCACACTTTGAACGTCAAGGGAATAGATGAAACTTTTTACGTAAGTTAGTTCAAGTCTTCCTCTAGTCAATGCAACGGTGTTCTAAGAAAGGAATAAGACATTTAACGAACTTACAAGGTACAAATATTTGGGCATAAAGGGCACTTAACGATCTTAAAGGGTACGGTACCTGTGCTTAAGCAGAAGAGAAGAACACGGTAAGTTCATCTTATGTGCTGCAAATGCTCCATTCACGACCGAGAACGTAAACAATGAAAGGTCAAGCAACGACTTGCTCGTCATTTTCGACACCGTCTTCAATGTCTGCCGGTATGTTAAGTAGGATTGAGAGAGAGGCAAAGCAAACTTCTACTGTATTATTATTATATTAAGGGTCTTCCCGCCATAGTCGATGGGTGCACGATACAACAGCGACCTACCTTCAGAAACAAGAACTTCTTACTAAGATTACGTTGATTTAGTTGGTTTGTAGCTCTCTTTTAGGATTCATAACAGGGGTCAGTATAGTGTCGTTCAGAGAGCGGTTAGGCATCGTTTTGGTGGTTCTATCTTTGTTTTCACGGGGATTTTTCACATTTTAAGTATCTTGTCATATCTGATTTATTAAATTTATGTCAGTAACAAAGAAGTGTAATGGGCCTTGGAATGAACTTCTACTGTATACGCTTATTGTCACGTAGCTACCTACATCATCAAAGAATTAACCAGGTGAATAAATACATCTGAAGCAATCACGTAGGAATTACTTCGACAGCTACAGCGATGAGCCAGATAGTTCATAGAGTCGGCTATTTGTAAGATACTCGACTATAAATCTTAATTTAGAAATGCATCTCGTGTAGTTTGAAATGAAAAGAATGTAAAATATGTCAGTAGGTACTGAATAAAAAAAACGGATTTAAATATAGAGATAACAGAACATTTAGCAAATTTCACGGCTGTCACAATACGAGGCACAACAAATTACGTCCCAAAAATGACGGCAGGAAAGAAGTGATAAATTGGGATATTAGCAACGCGATTCTAAGCCGCACCGCGCGTAATGCACAACTATTTTATCGCAGCATTTCTGCTGGTACGTCTGAATCTGATCACGGATGCGGAGTTGATGAACCTTGAAGGCCCGGAGTCAGAGTCGGAGTCGAAAGCAATTCCAGGAGTCGGAGTCGCATTTTGTCCGATTCCACGACGCTGGATTTAAAAATTATATGCCTCGAAATTTGGCCAGCCCGCTACTACTGGTAAGAAAACAGGGCGCAAAGCATCTCAAAGAAACGAAAAATAAAACGAGAAGAAGGCAAGAGAAAGAGACACTCGTGCAGAGGGTCTCTTTCGCGGCGCATCCCGGCGAGAGCAGGTAGGCGCCAGGCAGACCTACCGAACTTTACAAGCTAACCGGACCAGTAGAACTTCAGGTAAGCAGCAACAACCCCTGCCGATAAACCATACCAAAAGAGACAACACAGTTAAGGTAAGTTTTCAACTTAATGTTTTACGGAGCTAGCTAGTTTCAAATTAGTTTACACTTTTATAAATTATGTAAGTTTAACGCAGCACACCGTATTTAGCGAATAAATTTTCAGCTGCTGCCTTGCATCACTAAATAAGCGTTAATTATGCCACTGCCAGAAATCAATAGGCTACCCATTAAATGGGTAGACACAGCTGCTTCCTTCTATCACTCTCACAGATCGTACGCAGTTTAGTATTTTCTGATTCACCATCAGTTCAAACATGTGCGAATTACATCAGCGCCAAATATCAATGGAGTATCAACAGACACGCAGCAGAGACTTGATCATCAAATTGATTGATGCACGGCAACAGAAAGCGAAAACAAACGACACGGAAGTTCGCCTGAACCATGGAGACGGCGTGAAGTTTTCTTCCCAGGGGTTCCTAACAAAGCTGACATTACGAATCCTAATGTTCGTGATAGAGGCCAATAGGAGACGATTTGGTAGTAGGGAATATTAGATAAATTTGGCTAATACTTATTCTCCCAATTTTAATTTTTACCCACAGCATGATTACCTATTATAAACACCTCTGGATCTAGTGGACTGCGCCGTCTAAATATGAGCACCTCCGCATCCATTATTATAAATTTTCATCTAAAATAAAACAAGCAAAAATATAAAAAAAGCGCCTTCGTAATCTAACACTTTCGCTAAAGGTACACAGAAGGTACAGCATAATACCTACCTGATAATCTGAAGACATACATAGCACCAATGGAGCTACCATTCAACACACTCGGGCAACCTCCAACAGCTGCCCTTGCAGTTATGATCGCAATTATTTCATTCAGCCTTTTCAGAAATTCCGACAAAAGCGCAACAGGTGCCGCACCATACATTAGCAGGTGACCCTAAAATACAAAAACTGGCAGTGACCAATTATACTGAACACTTCCTGCTACTCCGCCTATACGTCTCAGTCCGTGCAATCAAACCCGATAACATACATACTACAGACTCCGCATCATCGAGGATCAAACCTATTATATCTGTTATAGCAACAGTACACCCACAAAAATTGATCAAGCCTATAAAAAATTATCTCAACTATCCGCTTATCGTTATTATAAATTAGCTCTTGACACGACTTTCTTCTATTGTATACTGAAAACAAGTATTTTGCCAAAGAAAGATCGGGCTAGAATAACAGATTATGACAAAAGATGCCCAAAACTTGGATGTTGTCTCACATTCGCAGGAAGACAATTCACACAAATCGCGTACGTCAATCGCCAGTAAAAAAATATACATTGGTGAACACAGACTTTGCACCAGGGAAAATATCGCCAGGTGGTATCACTACACTGTTGCATAACAAGTTTCTTTACCTTTGAGGAGGAACAAAAATGCACGAGGTATTGTAGATGAAACGCGCAGCTGATCCTAGAGGCAGTGTTTCAATAGCGAGCCACGAGCCCATTGTATGTAGAAGTAATTTCAATACTGGCACTTTAGCGGTTCACTTCACGTGCTTCAGTTAAAGTATGTAGATTAATTAAGAAATTAACACGTTTGCGGCTCTAGGAGTAAGCATAAAGAGCGAAAACGTGTCTGCAATCATAAAATTACACGAGGTACATTATTAGATTGCAACCAATCCGGGGTATATTACATGCGCTGCTAACGCATTAATAGCACCAGTATTAGTGAATTTACTATAGGTACCGTAGAGCCTTTGAAATAGAAAGAGGGCGACGTACAAGATTTGTTCAAACGATACCTACCCAAACTCTTCCCTGTGAGAGCAAGAGTGCCACCAATGGGCGACTTCTAAAAACACATGCGAATTAAAATTCTGTAGTAGAAACTGTACGCCAACAACAGGATTTAGACTACCTTTAAAGACTGTGCACCAACAGCAAAGCTGATCGTTAAATGTGTTTTGTCAGCAAGATTTACCTTTAGAAACTGCAAGACACTACCGGTTAAACTATCTCCATACCTCCATTGCCATACAATAAGACAAAGAACCGTAGTAGCAAAGTAACACAGCCTGAATAAAACCGGGTAAAATATGTGCGCCAAAGATGGAAATTACATAAACAAAAAAGGTAAAAACGCGCTAAAGAAGCACTTGCCTTTAAATTAAAAAATATTAAAATAGCGAAACCGATATATCGACAATTTAATGGCATTTAAAAGCACCAATTTGCGAATGTTATTCCTTGAGATGTGAATATATAGCAAGGCAGCAGCTCTGCAGTAGTGGACGAGGACACATTTTCATGGTTGACTTAGTGTTCCAGTGTTGAATGCATAGGAAGATAAGCCTCCTTTGTGATGGTACACTTATTGCTCAGCAGCCCGACGGCAGCAGATGGGAGTGATGGCACAGCCACTGAATTAGCGATAGGAGAAAAAGCCTTGTTGCAGATGGCGGAAAATTTACGTAGCAGCTACTCTTGAGAACACACAGAGTGGGAGGACACATTCAGAGGATGACACAGCCTTTCTTATTGGAGCTGCCGGACTTGGCCACAGGTCTCTCGGCCTCTTGATACTTACGAACACTCCGTACTAGCTCATGGAAGCACTGGTCGACGTTCATGCGGATCTTAGCGGAGCATTCGATGTAGGGGATCTTCAGTTGTCTCGCTAACGTCTGTGCTTCATCAACTGACACCTGAAACGATAGGTTACAGTTACAGCGTCGGAGATTCCATCAACTGACACCTGAAACGATAGGTTACAGTTACAGCGTCGGAGATTCCATCAACTGACACCTGAAACGATAGGTTACAGTTACAGCGTCGGAGATTCCGTCAACTGACACCTGAAACGATAGGTTACAGTTACAGTGTCGGAGATTCCATCACCTGACACAAGAGGTCTCAGTGACAGTAACAGCGCAAGAGATTCCATCACCTGATACTGTAAGCGATGCGTCCGTTACAGAAACAGCGCGTGAGATTACACGACGCCAACGCCAAAAATTCACACTATCATTGCTCTGAAACCCACTTTAAATCTCCAGAACCCCTACAAAGATATAGCAAGAAAGAAGGAGGGACATGCAGTACGTCAAGGGAAACGTAGAACCTATTGACAAGAATGTTCCAACACTAGTTGAACGCGCACGGGCACATCAAGTCGGGAAAGAAGAAAAGAACAGAAATATCAGTAGGAATACGCAAACGGAATCTTGCAAAGTGCGCACAGAAGAATCATATCCAAAATGTCTTGGGATTCCTAAGGCAATTCGGCCAAACCAAAGTTCGTAACTCTATTGTATACACTTGTGACTGAGGGAACACAGATAAGCGATGCAAATACAGTCGACAATTATACTTGCGTAAACATAAGAGGTCTAGACAATTCTATTTATTTAAAAGTTGGCCAAGACTAATGTACTCATGTAGGTAGGACGGCAGGTACGGCATACGATAATCACTAGAGGCCGGACATTAAGCAACAACGGTTTCAGCACTTTCAGCAAAAAAATAAGCAAGTATAGGATTCAAAATCAGCGCTTATGTTGACGAATTTAAGCATTGTACTTTAGGCGGGAAAAAATACAAAGCAAAATAAGCACCTACATTTTCCTATAACGTATAAGCGTTTAAAACAAAAAAAAAAAAGATATCATTTCAAACATTTTTGCAGCTATGTCAACACGAAAAACAACTGTAAGCGAGCATTACAGGCATAGCCCAGACCTTCGGCATTCCGCACTAGGTAACATAAGGTAACACCCATCATAGAATCAGCCTTTTCTCCCGCTGTACGCCTACAAATTTGCCTCAATTAGTAACTGAAAGTTTCGGTGACGGAATGGAAAGAACATTAAAAATTATTTTCAAGATAAGCAACAGTTGCAAAAACCAATTAGAAATTGTAAGTGAATTTCAGCCCTTAAACAAACGCAGTCTCCATAAGCTAGCTTGAAAAAGGTTAGTAAGTTTGCTGTGAAAATGAGGCTCCTCATGTGAAAAGTTACAGAAGCCACACAATTTTCTTTTTTTGCAGAGTTGAGCCACAGAGCAACGTAAAGAGCAGGGAGTGTCTATATAGGCGTCTTTTCGTGACCACTTTGCGGATCATTCCACCTAATTCCGCATGATCCATGCGTTTTTGTGACCACTTTTTGACGTGATTCGGATCGGAATCAACCGTGACCATTGGTGAAAATTTATCGAAGAGTGATTTCACTAGCGGGCTGATTATGAATGATCAAAAAGTAATTCCAGCTGTTAGACAAGCAAAAATTCAAATTTTTAAAGGCAAAGCTCGTGATGTTTTCTTATACCTAAGGATAAATTGGATAATAATATTATTATTGTTTGTATTACTGATTTCCAGAATTGTAGTTTCGTTATAGCGCGGGCACCCTATCGCAAAAATTACTCAGTCACGCAACTTTTCCCTTTGGCCATCTCGTTGCCGTGACTACTACTCATAGTGCTTGAACGTTAGGCTAAAACTGTGCGTCATTGCAACTTTAAACTAACACAGAAGTAGGAGGTAGCTAATCTAAAAGCTTCACCTTTGCTGCTTGTTACTACATACAAACTGCAAAAAAACGACTTGTACCTTATATGAGGCCTTAGAACAAGAGGGGCGTAAGCAAAACTTTCTAAAACATACAGGAGAGTCACTTACGAGTCAATGCACTAATGTAATTACTAATTAGGTACAAAATAATCAGGGGAGCCACTTACGAGTCAATGCACTAATGTAATTACTAATTAGGTACAAAATAATCAGGGGAGCCACTTACGAATCAGTGCACTAATGTAATTACTAATTAGGTAGGGTAATGTCTCAATTACCGAATGCCCATCTATTACCGAATATAGGTAGGAATCTTATTGCGTTCGGTAATAGAAAGGCATTCGGTAATTGAGACATTACCCTAGGTACAAAATTATCAACTGTACATACGATTCTCGACCATTTCTATTCGGCTGCACGCATTTCTGACTGCGCAGAACGACAGGTCTCAATCTACACTATCCGATGGTGAAAAAAATACTTTTGAAAAACCTGTCGCTTATGCCCCTATAGTTCTAGGACCCTCATATATTCTTTTCATATTGTTTTCAGTCCGAGCCGAAGTCTAGGGCGCTACAGTGCAATCGAATACTAAGTTGCGTTGCAATGCAACTTTGGCGTACGTGTGCCCACGCTCTTAGTTTTATGCCTGTGCACGTTCAAAATGAATTAAATGCGGATAGTTCACTTATCCATTAACTTCAAGATGAATAAAAATATCTAAAAATCTATTCTCCACCGCCTTTCGTGTAAATAAAATTGGCATCCAAATTTTGAAAATAGACATGGCGTCTCTGGTTTGTTTACAAAATCATTGACCGTTCTTGTACTTTTCAGTGATCACGATGATCATGATCACGGTGATTCTGATCAAGAGCGTGGCCACAAAAAAAAAACGCCTTATGTACGAACTATTCTCGTATGTTGTTGGCTTGTTGCGCACAATAGATAAGTAGCTACACAATCACTCCCTACATTAGAAAAAGTCTTTTAACAATTTAAACGTAGGCTAATTGCCGGAACAATTTAAACGTAGGCTAATTGCCGGAACAATTTAAACGTAGGCTAATTGCCGGAACAATTTAAAAGTAGGCTAATTGCCGGAACAATTCGCTCCCCGAGTAACAGCGACGGTCTGGGATTTTTCTTCACTGTCGCGGCTATTACTTACTGAAGCATCGAATATCACTTTTTAGCAACTCAACGGTCCTTGCTGCTGATCATCTTCATGTTATGTACCCATGCAGTTTGTCCTCGGTGATACCTAGCAATATTACTGTCGGGTCTTGCACCTTCATGTTGGGTGGCAACACGCATCACAAACTAGCCTTGGTCTAGCGAGGCTAGAGCACAAAATAATCTTTCTTCCATGCTGTGTTTGCACGAGCGGTTCCGTGCAGTTTGAACGGAAGTGCGGTACATAGGTACCTATATGAAACTAGAGTCTTACCGTCAGCATCGTCTCTATTGAAAGTAGAAACATTTTCGCCCATATAAATCATTAGGCACGGGACGCGCAAACTGCAGACAATGCACGTACTGAATCTAGGTACTGACGGGTCATCTCCACACTACCAACACAGGCTCCTGCCACTTTCTCCACGCTAAAACGGCAAATAAAACTCCAAGCACGCAAACTTTGCCTCACGCCAATGGCGTAAAGCATTTTTTGGCCGCAATTGTATTCTTGAATTTGCTCAGTGTACAAGCAGCCAGGAACAATATTGTTTAGGCCTAGTTTCCAAAAGCCATAGGAAGAACAGGCAGGCACTGTATATCAATGCAAGTAAGGTTTATATCCTTCAGTAATTACAGTTTTCACGGCTTATTCACCTACGTCAAAAAGTCTGAAGCTATTGTTATTATGATTTACTGCTAATAGAAGTTGGAAATTTCTTCTCCGGACTTTTTAACTACCACAAGTGAATGTTGCAGTAGTTCCTTAGGACCTTCAAATTACAAAGAAAAATTGGGACATAACTCAATAAATTTGGTTAACGTTCTATTTTTGATTGAGGTCATTTTGTTGGACCGATACATGAGCACATTGGCGAGATGGCCAACGGTTAAATTTGAACATCATTGCCTGTTGTGATAAAACAACGTAGTTATTCCATCAGCGATTGAACAGAACGGTATTGTTGGATTAATGCCTTACGTTTCCCCGTTAAACATGATTATGAGCATATACAGACCTTCTGCAATGTACCCAAATGGACACAGTGCAGGTAAACTAATTAAAAAACGTGCGCTATCGTAGCTACCTACATTGCGTGCACCGCACATAAGCGTTAAAGAATGTAGCTACAGTCAAAACAATCAACATCGACACGCTTGCAAAGCAGAGCGCATCTGAGCGAGACTGTACTTCCTAATGCAACAACATATAGCTACCCAAGGACTATGCAACAACATATACCCAAGGACTATGCAACAACATATACCCAAGCACTATGCAACAACATATACCCAAGCACTATGCAACAACATATACCGATGTAGACTTACCTGCCTCTGGTGCTCGAGATCAGCTTTATTACCGACGAGCAGCATGGGGAAGACGTCCCTATCCTTGACTCGCAGGATCTGTTTGTGGAAGCGTGGCAATTCATTGAAGGAGCCGCGGTCTGTGAGAGAGAAGACCAGGAGGAAGCCCTCACCGCTGCGCATGTACTGTTCCCTCATAGCACTGAACTCCTCCTGACCCGCTGTGTCCAAGACTGCAAGCCAAACGAGAGGCATTAGTAAGTAGTATTGCACAGTCCAAGTAAAACCGATGGCGAGACCCCCCTAAACTGTGCAAATCGCTTTATTGCAGCACAAGATTTAGTTATGTTTATAATATATATCTTAGAGAGCTACGTGAAAGTTGGTGCCCAGGTAAACCGCAGCGAGGTAAGTAAACGGACCAATTTTACAAGTTAGGAGTTGTGCTGTTTTTGGACCAATTTTAACTGTCAATAGCTTTACTGCAGGTCGCTGAAATTGCACATTTTGGGCAATGAACAGAGTTTCAACACAACATCATATTGAACTGGAACAATGGACCCCTTAGCAACAGCATAAATCAACAATGAAGCCAACAATTATGCGTTAGAGAAGCAAGGTATTTGTCGACATAGCCTACTGTAACTTCAGTTCTTTGAAATTACATTATTGGTACAGTCTTTTGCCTCGTGAGGAAGTCAGCCGGTGAACTTGAGATGATACGGCACCAGCAACATAAGTAATTTTCAACCCGAGGTTGTCTTTCGATGTAAATTGAAGTCCTTCATAAACTCTGTTCAATGGGATTAAGGTCAGAAGAGCACGATGGCCAATCCATAAGAGTACGTAAGTCTGGAGAAGTTTATTAAAATACACCAAAATGCACCAGCCCAAACGTCCAGTAACGCTCTCATTAGAGTGAATCTCTGTATCCAATAACTATACCCGTGGCAAGCATGTAGGCTACTCAAGTAGAACGGCGCGCGAGATGAACATCCGCTCTACGGAGGAAATAGAAGTGGAACAAGACTAAGCTCTAAATCTCATTCAAGCATAAAAGTGAAATTTTACCCAGTTGTGGCCTTAATGACGTCACTAAGCTAAAGATTTAAAGATCACCAGTTGCTGCAAATGGTGATAACAGCCACGTAAGCAAAATTTGTATCATGGCTCTGTTTTCGGTTTGATCCATTAAATTTTATTCGTTCGCTTCCAAGATAAGCGAAAATAGGGTACGACAACTGTATACGGTCACGGCACGTAACAATGATACGCGTCACGCCAGATTGTGAAGAATTTGCTCCGTTCTTACCAACTCTATCTGAGCAATTTCCGGGCCGATTTTTAATGCTGTTTAGAGGCGAAGCCATCTCTGAGCACTCTCTGCAGCCAGTTTCAGCCACTTGAAATCAGCCATTTCGTCGCTTTCTCGTACTCGTAGAAAAGAGCTGAATCCTACTACAATGTTACCTCCGTGGCTCGTTCGCATGAGCCTGTGACTGCACAGTGTCGCGCCAGTATAAAATATAAAGGTACACTCGCATCGACATTACAAGGTACACAGTCTAGGCCTATTATGTATCTCACATAAGTGGGAATGAGAAAATACGATGCAAAGGCCATCAAGATTCCCCATAGCAGAGGATGGCTGAGTTCTGTATAGGGAGTTTTTTTAGGGACTATCCTCTACCTTCCACGCGAGGTTATCGAGTGCCTACAATACAAAAATATTGACGTTGTGGGTTTGACACATCGGTGCGATTAGCAGTTATACAAGCACGCGAGGAACGGCAGGTATCTAGAGTCTGCCACATCCGGCGCGTTTAGCAGTTATACAAGCACGCGAGGAACGGCAGGTATCTAGAGTCTGCCACATCCGGCGCGTTTAGCAGTTATACAAGCACGCGAGGAACGGCAGGTATCATACCTTCCAAGAGTCTGCCACACCCGGCGCCTGTGGCAGTTAGCACAGCACGGGAAAAACGAGAGGCAAAGCAGCGAGGGAAGCAACGGGCGCTGCCATACAGCGCGCAGCACAAACAAACAGGAGAGCGAGACGAGTGCTGTACCGCGAGGGTGTGTCGGGTGCGGCATGTTGGCTGAAGCGAGGGAACACTGACCACAGGGGTGCTTCCCTCGGCTGTTTCTGACTTGCACCAGCAGTGTTAGCGGGTAGCTACCCGTATAACAAACTCTGTGTGGTCGCATGGGTATACATTTTGAAAAGAGCTCGGCTTATTCAGCGAATTGGAAACGCATGAGCCCCTCGACCGAGGGTCCTCGCAAGTACTGTAACCTAGTCGACGCAGAGCTCGGCTGACGGCATACTCGAGAGTCTACACCCTGGTTACCCATGACCGCCACGACCTGTATCTTAATCGCGAGTACTACGGCCAGATCTCGACAAAAGTCTTGCTGTAGTCTATGACATGGACCAAATATTATAGGTATGGCGACATATCCTCCACATCGGGAGAGTGCTAGCTATTACATTCTTATCTCGTTTCACCAACAGTACACTGCTTGATATTAGATTTGGCGGGCACTGCAAACCGCCACAACACATGCAGCATCTGTAATATCGTAGTATTAAACTTAAATATAACGAAACACTTGGAATGGATTCTTCTTTAAAACCAACACCAGATAGACCAGAGGTTGGCGGTTATGTGCACTATGGAGTTAATTAGCTAGAAACCTAGTATAGAGGCTCCACGCACGTAAGGGGATGCGAACAATGTCACTTGGACTTCGTCCGAAGACTCACAAATTACACAAGGTATGGTCATAGTCGCGATTTCCACGCGCATACTTACGGTATAGGTTGTTCGTTTCTTCACGTGATTTCCAAATGAATCGCATCACATTACTTCGACTGGTTCATTGATATCACAGAAGAAATGATACGTTTTTGGTGGTAAAAGGATAGCTCTTCCTCAATGACAGCACATCGATGAATTGTTTGACCAGTTAGCATCTCACGATGATAAAAAATCACCAAACCACCCGCCACATAGAAAATCTGGATCGGAAGCTCGACCAAAAACAACCACCATCAACAACGGCAATATTAGATAGTGAGAGGGCAGGTACCTAGGCTTCGAACACACAGGCAGATATGATACCTACAGAGGTGTCGCCAATACAGCTAACGCTTTCGCTTCACTAAAGTGAGCGATAATGTGAGCAAGATGCTAATTTCTTAACCATATTAGGTACCACGGTCAGTCCTAAAGGACGTTTCACAAGATGCTATTCCTCCAACAAACTGGGTAGGTATTTAGTTGGACATCATAGGGTTAGCGAAATAACACAGTTTTATGCTGTCACTATTATGCTAACGCAAGCAAAAGCCACAAATTACTGTATTGTCAACGGTTTTAAAACAAAATATAGTAAGACACGTACTTTATTCAAGAAATCAAGGACTGCTTTTTTTACGCAGTCCTTTATGTAGGACAGTAGAAGTACTATAGAAGGATTACTAGTGCAGCAACACGATACTAATTCGCAACGCTCCGAATTCCGTTGTTTTCTCGGCTTTTGTGCCGGAAGATCTCGTGTTTAATGCGAATTCAAGTGAGTAGTACTGGTCTTAATAGGCCAGCGCGCTACTACTGGCAGAAAAATGAGCAAAGAGGCAGAGTACAGAGGACCTACCTAACTCTACAAACTAACCTTGTTAGCATGCAGGAACTGTGGCCATCTGCAACATCTGCGGAAAAGGCACTCAGGACAACACCTGGGTGATGGCCATATACTCGTACATCCTGACCGGGAAAGGGCCCGCCAGAATATACCCCTGAGAGCGTTTACAATGAATTTGATATAGATGCATACGGTGAGGCCCACTGTTTAAGATGCAGTCTACATAGCTAATATGTGCTTAAAACATTCAATCATACAGCAGTGAGTTACTCTTTATTTTTGTAATTCAAGATACCTTGAATACTTTATAACACTAAACTCTCAATGGTATAAATTTATATCGTGTGACTGTGCGCCTAGTAGCGGACATTGCTGTCATTTGTAGGCTTAGTTTAATATAGAGTAACATATGATGATATTATTATTATTATTAAAACTTCACGCTTGAGCTCCCACGGACAGGTAATACAACCCAAATGAAGCATCTTGCAACACCGGGAAGCCCAGAACGCTGCTAAAGGAAATCCAGATATACCGACGACAGAACATTGTAGCTACTTACCATAACTAAAACTTCAAATATAGGTTCAGGCTACACGCTTGTTGAAACCTATTCTACCAACACGCTGAAATAACAGAGGCAATATTACACGCAATACTCTCGCTGAGGAAAACCAGGCGTTGGTGCAACTTACAACTTGTCCTAAGACCAGCATGCATTACTATACTGTGCACACGGTAAGGCGTGTTAGTTTGGGCACCACAGTACACGCCGGCAAATCTCGTGACCAGCGAGATGTGTAGCACGGATACCCGATTACTGGCAGTATTTACCGCCACACAAAAGCTACAGTAACATTAGAAAGACCGCGCACGACGGCACCCACAGCTCTAGCGTCAGGGCCACCAGCTGCGCTGCAATGGCGAGCTTCCATTCGTTTATGGCCATCGCGATGCCATTAGGGATGTGCCTCCCGCGACGGCCTCGGGGCACGCTGACCCCGTCACAGCATGGATACGAACTCCGAACGCAACACGAGTGTCTGTGTGTACACACCGTATGCTTTTCGAAAGCAAAATCTCTAGACTTACGTGCAGGGGATCAGTTATAAGATCGTAGTCATATCTGCAGATTGAACCAAGTCACTGCATGAGCCAGACACTCAGGACACAAGCCACTTAACGTAGCTATAATGCGGTATAATTCCGTATTAAGTAATAATCCTGTGGCAGAATGGGCGAAACAAATACTAAAGGCTGTGAGGAGTAACAAGCGTGACAGTTTAGACACTAGTAATGGTTCGGTACGTCCCTCCTACTGGGGAAGTAGCGCAGCAAATGGTACACTCCAATGACTGCACGATGTCTGTTTTGATAGCATACGCACTGCCGCATTTAGTTTTCCGGAGGCGTTACTTCTCGTATCATTAAATGGTAGTGTGCAATGGGTAAAATTGTTTCGAGGTTGTCACATATTGCATGCAGTTAGCATCTTCTATTATTCTCAAGTTGCTCGGCTTACTTCAAGATCTTCAAATAAGCGCGTAGTCTACCCTGCTTGTTTCAATATTGCTATATATTCATTGCATGTCTTTAGTTATAGTTAGTTACAGCCGGAACAACGTTGTGCTCAGGTGGCAAGAGATGAAGGACGAAAAGAGAAGAATACAGAAGAAAGAAGCGTCCGTGCGGACGGTCCCTTCTGTGGCCCTCCGCACGGGCGAGGTAAGAGCCCTGGAGAAAAAGTCGGTCAACTCGATCGGCGGCCCACCTCGCGGGACAGAAAGGAAATAGAGAGAACCTACCTAAGTCTACAAAACTAACCTTCTCAGCAGGAACTGCGGCCAGATGCTACATCCCCAGCGGAGAAGGCACTCGGGACCCTTGGGTGCGTGATGCCCAAACATATTGCGGCAGGGAAAGGGCCCGCCACAATATGCCCCTGAGGGCGCATGCCTTTAGTTATCAGTTTCTCTGTTCTAGTGCTTTTTAGATCATACCGCATTATATGCAAGCGCTTACTTCTGAACGGCTTGTCACGGGTGACATCGGCAGCCCAGCAATGTCCACGCAACACTATAATTTCTCTAACACTCTCCTTACAGCAAAACTCTAATTTATGCTGTTTATTAGAAGCTACGGGGCAAACTGATCCACGCTGCTGGCTGCTACAGGCGTCATTGACAAAAAACTAGCCAGAGTTGTTGTTGTTGTTCAACTTTACACGATTCAACCGCCCAAAATAAACTACACTGGAGTTCGAATTTCTATGATCTAACAACCATAGCTAACTAAAAAAATTACAAGTAAGTTGTGCAGGAACAAACGACAAAAAAAGTTGGGACGCCCGACAGCGCCCGAGAAGTCACAGGCAGCGCGTGTAGGTACGTACGGACGTAAAAGGGCAGCGGCGGTAGAAAGGGCTCCGCACCGAGCACATAGAGAGTAGACCAGTTAAATATAGCGCTGCCCTAGACCCCTTTATCGGCTGCACCCTATACCACTGCCGCGCGGCGAGCGCACGCCCGAGCGTGTGTGCGGAGGTGGGGCAGCGCAAGTTACCTGTTCGCTGCCAGCAACAACATCCTTGTTGTCGGGCTCACCGTCACTGACGCCGACCGTTTCCGAGTATTATACGCTGCTCGTTTGGTGAAATGTTTAGACGGTAATATTAAGCGCACAGTGCAAACCGTAACAGCCATACGGCTAGGATCGCGGTGCCAGATGCTGACTGTATCCGGGTATTACGCGCTGCTCTGTTTGGAACATATTCCAACAATAAACCCACCAAATATTTTGCTGTAAAGCTTAAAAAAGAGGCGACAGTTCACAGTACCTATATACATAACATATTAGAGCGTTATTTACGTCGACGGAATGCAGAGATTTCCTGAAGTGTTTGATACACTTTTCTGCAAGTCTAGCTAGGCCTATAGGGCCTAGCTATAATAGATTAGATTGGATAAGCGGCAGTAGACGAACCACTTGGCCCACTCCCAAAGAGACACCGGAACTTATGCCCCGGCCCTCTATGAGCTACCGGGCTTTGCAAAAGTCCTGACCTGTTTTGTATTTTCAAAGTGTGAAACTCATTTCCAAGACTTGGCGAAATTTATTGACAATGACTCATTCCTAAACTATTTCAGATAATATAATAACTGGCAACAGTGCTCATTTTTATACATTGTTGGTAATGGAAACAAAAAGGATACAGATAGAAGCTCTCTTTCGCGCGGGTCACCAAAAGGCGGACATTGTTAGGTTGCAAAATGTCAGTTTATCAACGGTGAAACGGGTCGACAACCACCTTAAGAATAATAAATGCCTTCAAAGATCGACCGCGTTCAGGCAGACCACAAGTAATTCAACGGAAGAATGGTCGAATGAATTTGCGAATAAGAAGATTTCTGTGTCAACCGTGTCAAGAGCTGTAAAGAGTGAAGGTGGAAAGAGCTTAAGCGTCAGAAAAGACGGCTGCTAACTGCTGACATGGTTAAAAAGCGCCAAGAGCGATGTTCCCGCCTTCTTAAAGACTTGGAAAGTCATGGAAATCGTGTCATCATATTCTCAGATGAGAGGACCTTTACCGTGAATCCTGTCTTCAACAAACGGAACGATCGAGTTGGGAGCTTTGGCCGAGACATCTCTGATGTTCGTTATGTCTCCACAACAAAGCATCTGGCATCTGTGATGATGCTTGGCGTTGTGGCCTCCAATGAAGAGAAGATGCCTCCAGTGTGGTTCAAGGGCGGTTACAGGTTGACGGGCTGAATATAGGGATATCGTGGCCACAAAAGTTCTTCCTTGGATCAGAAAAATCGTCAAAGATGGAGATTTCGTGTTTCAGCAAGATGGCGCAACAGCACACGTCGAAAGCCGTTCAAAGTTGGATGAGCCAAAACACGACTCTCTGGCCCCCACATTCGTCTGATAGCAATCCTCTGGACTACAGCGTGTGGCCGCATAGGTATTGAGAGCAAAACCTGCAAAGATCGCCGCAACAACATTAAGGAGCTGAAAGCCTCTGCGAACCGCACTTGGGCCCAGATGAGGAAGGACACGTCCGTAATGTGAGGAAGGACTTCCTACCACGATTAGGGCGCGCCATTCCTGCCAATGGAGGTCCTATTGAATTGCAATGTTGTTTAGAACATAAAGAACTAATGCATTACAAATCTTGTTTTATTTCATTATAAGCAAAGCTTTTACGAACTTCGGATGGCAAATTATTAAACCTGGTCAGGACTTTTACAAAGCCCGGTATTACCATCATGTTGGTAGGATATAGAGGACTGGAGAAAAGAGAAAAAAAGGGGGGAGGGAAGAGTCCCTGCCAAAGAGACGACCATGAATGCACGCAAGCACAATCAAGAGCCGCTGATGTGCGGAGCTTAGAGACGTCAAACTGTGTAGTTGGAGCGGGAGAGAGAAGAATATGGATTTAGGCGGCCTCGGAAGCTATGGCCGTTAAGAGTTTGCGAATCCTGGAGGAGGAGTTCATAGCTGTGGAGGATGTCTCTTCCAATGTACTGTATGTCAAGATGATTTTTAAACGAGCTGACCGACTCCGCACTAAGAACATGGGAAGAGAGTCTATTCCAAATGCTGACTATGCAATGCGGAAAGAACTGTAGACTAAAGCTTTATGCGTGAGTTTTTGACCGTTGTTTCGCAAGCAATCACTGAGGTCTCTTTTAAAGAGTCCCGTTGTAGGTACGTCGTTGAAGCCATTCAAATACTTGAACGTTTCTATTAGTTGCCCCATGAGTTGTCTTCGCTCGAGAGAGATCAGACCCAGTTCCTTTCGGCGAGTTGCATACGGCTTGTTTCTCAGCTGAGGTATCAATTTCGTTGCCCTGCGTTGGACTCATGTTATCGATATTTTTACACAGATGTGGCGACCAGAATTGAACAGCAAATTCTAAGTGTGGCCGGACTAACTCCTTGTAATAATAAGATGATTCACTTGGAACTGCAGGCATGTATGAGATTTAATATTAGCTACACGCCTCTAAATTTTTACAAATAAACTGAAAAATCCTCAGTCAAAAATTACATTTAACAACAAATGCTAAAATATGCACAACTGAAAACGATTGGATGCCGCCATTTAATAATTTCTGCTAAGTCCCCATCGCGTATGTGATAATACTTTCTAACTAGGTACGTTCCACAGTTATTCAAGTCGATTACTGAGAGAAACGGGAATCGTGGCCCATTCCTTCACGCAGAATTAATCCAGTTGCCCCTTCCTTACCCCTCTCCGCACAGAAGCAGATAGGTCGCTTACCCCCACCATCGGCGGACCTATCGGCCTCATCTCACGGATCACGAGGGGAAATGTAAAGGACTTCACTAACTTTGCAAACTAAACTTATCAGCTTGAACTGTAGCCAGACGGAGCATCCCCAGTGGACTGGAAAGTAACTCACGTCAAATGCGAGGGGCGTGAGGCCCAAGATGGCTAGTTTGAGACGGATAGGATCAGACCGAATATCTCCTTGCGAGGATTTAATCAACGGATGTTGCCGAGAGCTGTTGGTAAGAGCTAGCGGACGACGTTATCGCTTCGTTAAGTGTTGTGGGCTTGTTTGACGGGTCAAAAGTAAGTGTATATCATGGTGGGAATATGTACCTAGCATTTGTTAAATTTTTAGGAATTAAAGACTAAGGACTTTACGAAAAAAAAAATTATTTAAGGTATCCAGTAGTTTTGCTCGATTTCTTTTCTTATAGAATATTACTTTGATTAAATATATATTTCTTTATTTCCAGGCATAGACTCAACAAGTCGGGAAAGAAGAAAAAGGAAAGAGGAAAACATTATCACTAGGAAAATAAAACTGGAAGGGAGTAAACTGGGTACAAAGAAAAGATGTCCCCGTGCGGCGCTGCTCCCTATAAAATAGGATGGGCGAAGCCAACCACCACAACTACGAACTCCTCTTCCAGAAATCACGAACTCTTTTTAACAGTTAAAGCTTCAGAGGCCACCCTATAGTTGGATGATTTTTCATGCTCCTACTAATTTAACTATGAGCTTCTCAGATTTTCAGTACCTAACAATCGTGCTTGCACGATCAACTCTTTAGCTGACTTTATTCTCTTCTTTTTTCTTCCTCAGATGTCTACATTATTTTAACATAATGGCAATAGCTCATAGAGAGCCGGAGCGTGAGTCCCGGCTGCTCTCTGGGAACGGACTTGTCTTTCCGTCTGTTGTCTGCTATCATATCTAATAATCTAATCTATGACCCCCGAAGGGGGCGTGAGCAGTTACTGAGTAAAAGTACAGCCCCAAATACTACAGTAACCGTAACGGTATCAGCTTAATGCAGTGCGGCACCTGACGTATATATTGAGCGCCGCCTACAATGGACAACCAATAGCTATATCGCACTTTATACAAGCAATAGAATCTGATGGTAGAAAGTTTCGAGACTGTGCCAGACCTTTTCAGCGGATGATTTGATCAAGTAGGCGTACTAGTACAGAATGTCAGGCAAGTAATAAAACAAACTTATTTTAGACAGAACTCAGCAACGTGGAAGAAACAGGGCGCACGTGATAAGTTGGTAACTTAATACAAATTTCATTGAATGCATTAGGTTAGGTACGCTGCGAGCAAAGCCAGGCATCCCAAACAAAGTATATACGGTAACAAAAAAAAAAAAGCCACAATATGCAGTTGCTATAAACCCTAAGGGTACATATTGCACTGGAGGTGCTATCCAACCCTGGAAAATCGCGAGTCATACCAATACTATAGTCAAACAAGCGTAAGGCGTCTGAAGGCGTGGCTAAGAACGCAAAGCAACATTGCCAAATTTCACTTGAGCGCGTGGTATACTTGTCTCAATCGATAAAATTATATTTATATTCGAATACTCGAAGTGCATCAGTAAATAGATTAGATATGGCACTGCTGCGTTCAATTCAGCATCGCCCCTAAAGGACTGCTTTTCGCTGGTTTGACTATAGAGACTGAACATTGAGCGTTGCGTTCACGATACACACAAGCAAGCGAAAATCAAATGGCCAGGAAACTAATACTCATATGTCTACTATGAGTCACAATGAGTGCTATTACTCATGACTTGATCACTGGCCAAGAAACTGACTCAGCAAGAGCGCGAGTCTGGATGGCCAGTAGCAGGAAACGTGACGCAACAGCGGAAACCGACCGAGCCAACGAAGGGAAATTCCAGGAACGCCGCAATCCAGGCATCACTACAAAACAGGATTCATTTCTCACGCAAATTAAGATTGTGACGTGGAGTGGTACAGTTCATAACGGCCAGGCCAAGTAAATTGGTCGGGGTACTCCAATACAATGAGTATTTTATCGCTATTATGGCAATTCTTACTCTTTAACGTCCCATTACAAAATTTATTTTCCTCACAATAACACTGTTTCTAGAATGGGAGAAAATAGGGCTCAGGAGTCATAAACGATTAAGCCTTTCCACATTTAAAAAGAAATTAGCCGAATGCCAAGCAAAACGAAGAGACCATACACGGGACAAGGAAGCGGAAGAAGCAATATAAAGCGATACAAAGCGTAGCAGTAAGCCCCAACACCTTCCACTGACTGACGTCACAACAATACTAGTACGGTATTAATAGCTAAGGAGAAATTAACAGACTAGAATGCGTTAGCGATCTACACTTAGGACGGAAATAATAGCTTAAGCAAAAAATGGACTATATCTCAATTCTGCGCGATCCAATTTCGATGAAACTTGCAGGGAAATCGTGACATCTTATGGCAACACTGTTTAGTTTTACACTTTTGCAGTGTCTCCTGATTGACAACTCTTTGCATTTTTTTCTCTTTGTGAGGTGAACGCCAATAAGAGTTTCTTGTATATTCAACTAAAACGGGACGTGGAAAAGTTTGAACTAACGAGGAGAAAGAAATGACCATCAAAGGAACTGATAGAGGCAGCTCCCCTGCAGTTATTGCCCGAAAAATAGCACGCCATACTGACACAGTGACAACTTGAAGGACTCTTCACCACTGAAAAAAAGGATCAGATGCTGGGTATTCAAGGACTCTAACTGATAAAGACATGAGAAATGTGGTTCGTCAGCTACGTAATTGACTCGAGCAAACCAGTAAATCGATTTTTACGGCTGCTGGGGGCTTCCCGAAGAGACCAAAATCACAAGAGATGACATCCTCTCCGCCATTACTTCTGTTAAATCCCCTTTGAAATTGCCCCCTCTGCTCCCAAGACATAAAATTTTAGGATGGAATGGGCAGAGAAATATATGAAGATCACATGAATCATGTTCTTTTCACCAACAAAACCCGGGCAGCCCTTGATGGACCTGATGGGTGGAGTAAGAGTTGGGTGCTACCTAGAGGTGTCATGAACGCGTAAAACGTCAACAACAAGGTGTTATGATATGAGCTAGTATCACAGGGGATCGTCTTGTAGGTCCGGTTAGAGCACTTGATGGCGTGAAAATTACATCTGCATCATATATTGCCATGTTAAAGGACACCTTGATCCCATGGCTGGATAACATACCTACTCCTTTCGTTGCTTCGAAACTTGATTCTCATGGATGATAATGCGCTTTCTCACACTGCCCGTACTACCACAGCATTTCTGGACTCTTAGGGGTTCCAAGGAGAGAAACTGATGGGTTGGCCACCGTGCTCACATGATCTATAAACCCAGTTGAAAACTGCTGGGCCCTTCTGAAAAGGGAAATTGAAGCAGATGGAAGGCAGTACAGTACAACTCAAAATCTGTTGATGTGGGATGCTGTTGCTGCAGCAGCAGCAAGGGTAGTTCCACCTTTTGCAATAAAGTAACTAACTGGCGCCATGGATTCAAGACTTATTAATTGGAGTTACTCGTGGACCCGTGCGTGAAAAAATTCACGCAACAATAGATAGATAAATTTGCTTAATATAGTCCGGTGCGAAATCTTCTCGTCTTTGATTTGCTTCTTCTTCTTCATCAAAAAAAAATTGTGATTACATCTCTTCATTGAATGTACTTTCCTTACTAAAATACACATAGAGGAAAACGCAACGACGGCCAACTGAAATTAGCGCAAGAGATTGGTACGCACTTTCTACGGAGCAGCACACTTCAATTCGTCTTCAGCACACTCACACTCCTTCCCTCCCTTACATAACATGAAAAAAAAGACAACTTTATTAGTAAGCGCTGAAACATGACTGAATTTCATTTCCGCTCCGTAGGTATCCAGGATACAAAGTGAGATAGCTTCAGCATAACAAAATTTTCGAGTTCAAGAAGTTGGAATAGTAAATAATTACTACGTCTACTGTATCGGAAAAAAATCGGTTCCTCTACGCTTCGCTGATTTGCTACAAAACGTGTACATCGTCAACCAAAAGAAAATATAATTTCGATGTAGAGTACAGTAATGAATATCAGGCTTCACGTGAACGGCAAGAGAAGCTGGAAGAGCAAGAACTACATTCATTGTTAGTAACGATTAGCAAAGGATAGTCCTTCGACGTCATCAGTATCAGCAATATTCTTTGCCCACAGTCGATAGTGCTTCTGTTGAATATGGAGGTCTGTATCCAAGATACTCGAGGGTGGCATATAACTCGGGCTCGGAGATAACTTGTTCTGTTGAAAGAAGAACTCAAAATGGAGAAAACAATTTGCTGCCAAGAAATCATCGTGGTTTTACGCTCGTGCTGACCGCTGAAGAATATCTTGCCATTTGCTTCGATAATTATGCAGGCATAATCAGACAATCAGAGTAAACTAAAGGCGGCTGAAGTTTGGATGGAGAAGACCTCAGAAGATAGTACACATCATAATAGAAGAGCCTGTTTAGAGAAGCTGTATGCATCTGCATTGAGTGGACTTCAAATTTGTCAAAGAAAGACCGGAATCAGATACCCTGTTCGAGTGCCATCATCAGCAACCTGGAATATTTTCTATCTATCAGTTTCCTATGACGCTTGCCAGGATCAGCACAGTCTTTTAGCCGATTATTAAACTGATGAAGCCAGGAAGGCCAGAGCTAATTTTTGCCTATTTCGTTAAGAGCGTGACACGAAACCTATCAATAAATAAAAATATAAATTTATATAAGTCGCACTGGCCTGATTGAGGTACACCCCCTCCGAGAACCTTGTAAGTTAGGTGCCAGGACTAGTTCTGCTAATGTCCTATATCAAATATAGGTCTTTATACGGGTTTACTGTGTTCTAAACTTCATATTTCACTACTGGAACCAGTCCTTGCCTACCTAACCTACAAGGTTGGTGGGGTAAGAGCTTATTGCAAGAGGGCTGGTACTAGGGTGGATGGTGGCAGCACAAAAAAAAATTCCCGTTTTACTATCGAGAATTAGGCGTGCGTTGGAACGTTGACTTATCGTCCTTCAAAATGAGACCAAATTTGCATAAATCTACGGTGCTTATAATACTTTTTTTCACTTTTTGAAGCTAACAGGCCGTTAGGTGGCCAGGATTTTGGTACCTGTATCGAACCAGGCCACCTAACAGGCCGTATATGAATATTCTTAGCCATCTAATAGCCCGTTTCGAAATATATAAACACACGACGGTCATTCTTAGTATTAGATTAAACGTCATGGGGGTCATGTTGGCAAATAAGATCTTTTTCAGTCATTGTAAACTTTTGATTAATGATTTCTCGTCAACTATACAATAAAACACAGTTGTTGGTCGCTTGCTTCAATGTTGGTCCGTCTCTCCGTCACGCAGTTAAGAGTTTAATAGGAGAAAATTCATTTAGCTACTGAAAAACTAGTTGGGATACCATACAATTTCATCGCTTGGGGTACCTACCGTTGACAAATATGGCTCTGGATCCTTAGCCTCTGTATCCCCGCTCTCATTGCTGAATGATATCGTAGTAGACTAGTTGAATCTTCACGCTGAGCAGACATCTTTTATACTGCACTAGTGCAGCAAACGCGACCCTTTTGGATGTTTTGATGAATAAGTCATAGAAATATATATTTGAAAGCATCTCGGCTCAACAAAAGGTTTGATATGTACCAAGTGCAACCCTTTTGTTGAATAAGTCATAAAAATATATGTTTGAAAACATCTCAGCTTAACAAAAGGGTTGATAGTCTAGATGAGACGTAATTGAGTGACATCACCCCTAGCACCGTTGAAAATGAACATGTCCAAACACGGGCATGCAGGCAAGCGCCCAAGTGCCTCCCCGTATCCAAGATACCCTCTCCGCAACAAAAAAGTTGGGTACCTCGG
>LQNS02020120.1:16137807-16149357 GCA_001587735.2 Parhyale hawaiensis | reverse complement strand
CATGGGACACCGTATCAAAAGCCTTGGCAAAATCCAGAAGAACAACATCAACCACAAAACCCCTATCCACAAGATCAGAAACACCACAATACACAGACAACAACTGATCCTCAGCAGACCTCGAATGTCTACGGGCTGCTCCCCGTAATGTGGAATGGGCGATCTTAACTAAAACCTATGGGCTATGGCCCATCCTATGCCCCCTGAGCCTATCAACGCCCACTGCAACATACAGAAAGCGGCCGCATAACAGTAGTCCACTCTACCACAGAACGAACATTAGCTAGTATATACGAGCCCCCAATCGAAAAATTACGCGAGACTAGTATTATTTGACGGTGCCCCCGTCAGACACCGGAGAATTGCCTACGAATTTCCAATATAGAGACAGCTTCAGATAAAACAATAGGTAGGCCTATGTATCAGAAAAGAGATCTGGATAAATTATTAAGATGTCGCTGACAATATCAATAGATCAACTTAATTAGGTAGTACCGTACCTCCGGCAACTATAAATAACATGAATTGACAATAAGAAAAAGTACCTATAAAATAATGCATCTTTAGTTAGCCCCTCTCTCTGTAGCCTACAGAGTCCCAACACGTGTAAGTTCGTTTCATCGTAGGAACAATTAGCTATATAGCTACAGTAACTATATAGCTACATAGCCTACTCTGTAGCAATACTTTTTGTCGCAACTCGCCAAATTACGTACTGCAGGAAATGCTCCAGAAACAAATTAAATGCAAATAGAATTGTAAGTACCGACGTTGGTATAGTAAAGCATGGAGTGGAAGGTAATGCCTGTAGCATGCAGCCAAGGTAAAATGGGAAACTAACGCACAGTAGACCGCCATGCATTACAAAACAAGTCTGAACATACTGCGACGGAGACAGCAATGCAGGGTCGCTGACATAGAAGTAAAGCCTACGGACTAAATCCTGATTCCAGGACCTTATTAGTCTGACTCTGCCTTCACTCAAAATCTGAGGGTCCCTACGACCGTGACTTGGGAATTACTGTAGTGGTGTCTGACGTCATCCAAACGCGCCGACACTGCAGCTCTGCATGGTAGCTATTGACTATCAGTCAACTCAAGAAAAGGGAGAAAGATGTTTTCAAAACTTCCGGCAGCCTATGCGAAGTCTCCGGGGTACGCGACTCTCCAATATGATTCGATGAGCAAGTTTTAAGTCTCCTCTGATGCAGTAGTTGATTATTCAGCGAGGATTACGTGATGATCAACAGACATTAACTCCGCTGATTTGATAAGATTATACGTTAGCCTCCTAGAGACAGCATGCAAATCTAAGAGAGAGAAAGGGAAGAAATGTGTACTATTCTGACAAAAGTGTGGAGCCCATGTACAGGGTGTTCCCACGCTGGATCAATAGGTACGCATTGGCACAGCAAGCCATGACAAACGAAAAAACAGAGCACAACTTCAGTCGTATAGGTGCAAAAGAAATATGTCCCAGAGGCCTAACCAATGAATAAACAATAGGTACTTTTCTATACTCTGTGGCCTAACCAGTGACAAATTTACCTTTGGAGCACACTGAGAGCACAACAAGGCAATCACGGTATCATATAGGTAATTTATGAATGCAGAAGAACAAAATGTTAGAAAGGGTAGGCACCTACATAACAGTTTCGCGAAGATAAGCATCGTTAAGACGGGCACGGTTTATCAGATTAGCAGCTGTCATCAGCAATAAATTATAAGCTGATAAGAGTAGGTCATATCGGTGAATAAATACCACGTGTATCCGATAAGTAGGTAATCAATGTTTCCAAAAATATCCTGATACGAGCACAGTGCGCTCAGTACGTTGAGTCAATACATATTGTATGGTGTGGGCTATGATCGATACTATAGAGTATAGGCTATCTGATGTGCGCGTTTGGTGGATTTGCGCGATCGATCGCGCTGCGCGTTTGGTATATGTTGTAAGTATTAGGCCGTAATTTCGGGTAAGATGGACTATATTCGGGTTTAATGTCGGGTAGGTTAGGGGAGGCAAGGACTGTTTTTTTTTTTTGTTTGTTTTCCATTTAAAAATTTGAACGATCCACCAAACGCGCAGCGCGATCGATCGCGCAAATCCACCCAACGCGCACAACATATCAATAGGTACCGTACGTTCTGCTAAAAGAGAACTGGCACACCTATCTTTTAATGACAGGGCTGCCCCAGATGAGTGTTGGGACTAACCGTGGTGAATGTTTAGGTAGCTACCAAATAAAACTCTCAGCACATCAAGTATTCTTAGCCTATTAGTCTTCAAACATTTTAGTACAACTACCTAATTAAAAGATCACCGTACCTACTGTACCACGATGTCTAACATCCACAAATATGCACAGGCAGTAGCCTACTAAAGAAGCACTTTCAATAGGCAGCAAACAGCAATTTCACAGACCGAATAGCAATAAACTGCTAGAATTGACCAATCACTTCGTGTACCTAATAGCTTTTAGCACTAGCTAGCTGCACCGTTCAAAAGTGTGTGAAGTAGGCACTGAAGCGGTAAATAAACAGAGGCAATTTGGCCCCGCAGATAGTAGTTACCCATAGCCTAATTGCAGGAAAAGATCGAACGGGGGCACGGCACGGGGCAATGAAAAACTGTCAAGGGCAAGGTGCGCTGCCAACGCCGCGTCGGGCACAAATTGTATGGGACAGTTAATTGTTACACGCGAGAGCGGCGACAACACTTTCTGGCTGCCGAGCGCACTCGCGACAGTCGTGACATATGGGGGCTGCTGTCTACTATCTAAAGGCGCGCTCGAGTCGCCGTCGATATCAAGAATTTGAGGCTTGACTTTTCCAGAACTTCAGAAGGATCGTCGGCTTTACCACTTTTATATCGTGTTCCCAAGAGTTAGAACTTGGAATTAAGTAATCCGATTACGGTGAGAAAACTGAAAGCTATTTTGCAGAAAAAAATTGAGTTCTTGGAACTCTCAGGCATAACCAATTAAAGGGGCAACGCCTAAAACTATTCAACAGGTTTAAGCCGGCGCATCTGCATGATTATTACCTCCGCTAAGGAGGTTATGTTTACGTTGGGTTTGTCTGTCTTTTTGTCAGCCTATTTGTCTGTCTGTAATCAAGATAACTCAAAAAGTTATGGACGGATTCTGATGAAACTTACAGGGATTGTTAGGTATGTTAGGAGGAACAGATGATTAACTTTTTGGTGCAGATCCGCCCATCCGTTTATTTCTTTGTCTGCCTCATTTTTCTCAATACCATCACTCAAAAAGTTATGGACGGATTTTTATGAAATTTACATGAGTTGTTAGGTATATCACGAAGAATAAATGATCAAATTTTTGTGATGATCTGTTTGTCGTTGTTTGATTTCAGGCTTGTTAGCGCAATAACTCAAATCGTTTTCAATGGATCTCTGTGAAATTTACTGGAGTTGTTAGTAATGTTGAAGTCATAAACGCTTAAATTTTGGTGCAAATCGGTTGGTTTGTTTGCATGTTTGACTTATGTTCGTCATAATGTTTGTTTGCAGCCTAACTCGAAAAGTTATGAACTGATTTTCAAAAAATTGCAGAAACTTTAATACTATTAAAATGCACAAATGATCAGATTTTGGAGTTGATACAAAGAAAATCATGGATTCACAGTCAATTTGAATTTTTCGTTGCTGTTGCCTTAGCCTACTTGGCGGAGGTAGGGCTTTGCGCTCTCAGAGTGCTCTAGTTTTTATTATATATAGTTTCTTGAGCTTTTGTTTCTACAACAAAAGCGATCCCACAGAGGAATAACGAAGGGACATATAGTACCTAGCCTATGTCGACACAAACGTGGAATGCATGCACGAGAGTGTTCCCACACAGAATCAAAGCGCATGTGAACAGCAAGTCGGGAAAGAGGAGGAAGAACATAGAAGAAATTAACTTCAGCAGTAGGATTATGAAAGCAGAAAGAAGCAAAGAGAGCACAACAGACAGACGTCCCGAAGGCCTAGCTAATGGCTAAGGGAAACCACACAAACCCACTGGGTAGCTGCTAACAATAACACTGGTTGGGCGAAACTAACCTAACCTTATGTGGCCATCGTATGCCCACAGGAGGCACCTGTCCTAAGTTCTCGGCAAGTCAGGCCTAGGAATTTTAATTTCGTCAGTCAATCAAACGTGGCCATTCTTAGTGACTTATTAAGATGTTATTTGCTGTCTATAACGGGGATGCCCACATGCAGGTCAAAGGTGGCCAGCCAGCTGTCTGTGCGATTATTGTGTTGTAAATTTATTATCCACAAAATGCATCAATTTCAAGGGAATTTCAACTAACTTAACAAGGCTGTGCTACCTTGCTACATCATCCTCTTCTCAGCAAGTGAACAATACGACAAAGCATCCTAGTAGCAAAATAAAACATCGTCATGAAAATAGATTTCCCACTGCTTGGGTCCCTCCCCGAGATCTCACAGCAGCACAGTATGTTTCGGTTTTGTGTCGGTTCCATAGACAACAGTTGCTGTTTGAAAACTAGCAGAACTAGAAAGCCATAGTAGGCTACCCTACAGTCTGTAATGCTCCAGAATATCTGGGGTTAAGTGGGAGTAACAGTAAAACAGTAGCTAGCAGTAAAAGATAGCAAAACAGTGACAAAATCTGAGACATAATATTGGTACTCCCGCATAGGACTATATTTTTTGGGTAATTATCTATAGAGCTTAGGTCCAGCACCAGTTTTTGATGGTTTTTAGATAAACGTGGTTAAAAAAAAAATAAATTCGAATTTTGATCGGAGACTAACACATGTTTTTTGCCTGCAATGTCCAATCACCCTCCCCCCGTAGCAGATGCTAAGTGGACTCATGAAAAAATTACCAGAAGCTAGTCCAATGTGTGTGCTATGATGTCAAACACTGATATTGTGATTTCAATGCAAGCAAACCCCTCAATAAATTATTTCCCGAGAGTGGTAAATTTCATAATACCGAAAAAATAGGCACATTTTCATGCAATTTTCCCATTTTAAAAATTCCTAAACTATGAGTTTGGAGAATTAAAATTTAAGACCTACAGTACAGATTAAGCATTTCTTTGGCTACAATTTGAGCCCTAGCTGATCTTTCTAGCATCAATGGATTGTCTTGCAGCAGTTCTTTAATAGAAGGGTGTAAAAGTGATCAGAGACTGATGCCTCTACCCAACTGAAAGCAACAAAAATCCCCACCAAAAAAAACATGTGCAAGTGAAAGCAAAAATTTACCGTATAGTTAAGTGACCCGAGCAGCTTTTGCTCCGAAGTGTTTGCTGTGACGGACTGCCCTGGGGTGGCAAAACCAGATTTCATAGCAGGGCAGTTGTCATCAAGATCTTGGCAACAAGTTTGCCACCCTCCAAAATGCGGGTGGGTGCCGCGACCTGTAAAACTAGGTTTCATAGTAGGGCAATTGTCGCCAAGTTTGCCACCCTCAGAAATGTGGGTGGATGCCTGCCGCCTAGGAGCGCCGCAGCCTGTGGAACAAGGCCTCACTTTGTAGTGTGGCACTTCTTGCCAAGATCTTGGCGAGTAGCTTGCCGCCCTCGGAAATGCGGGTGGGCGCCTGCCTATGAGCGCCGCAACCTGTGGAACCTCAATTCATAGTGTGGCACTTCTCGCCAAGATCTTGACGAGTAGCGTGCCGCCCTCGGAAATGCGGGAACCAGGTTTATTAGTAACTAGGGCAGTTGTTGCCAAGATCTTGGCAACAAGTTTCCCACCCTCGGAAATGCAGAGGTAAGTAAACATGTATTAGCCTATTAGGCCTATTTAGAGCTTTGCAGGCATATCAATCCAAAGTTATGATATTGTGGGTTTGACCATGCCCTGGGCCTGTTGCACATCACCCTCATTTTATAGTGAAATGTTCCTGATAGAGAGCCCTTTATTGTCTAACTAGACAATGAATATCACTATAAAATTAGGATAACACTCACTTGAATAAATTGTATGGTGATTGCAGACTTGCCTACACCGCCCCCTCCAACAACGACAATCTTGTGTGTTTGAAACATTGGCGTCTGGTCTTTCTTTCCGCTTTTCCGACCCATTTTTGGTATGGTTGTGTGCTAATACTTTCTATTACCGAAATAACTATCTTCACAAACAAATTGCACAAACACTACTTCAAGCGCTAAGTTATAGATAAAACGTAGGTACAATGCTTTGCTAACGAAGTCAATGTACTACAAACAAAACAAACACAGTTGAGCAGCTACAACGTAAAACGTCCTACCACTGTGACTGCTGACAACGCACTGACAAGATACGTTATCGGTTGTCAGCTGTATGTCTGCCTAGAGTGAACGTACAAAGTTCAACTGGTAACAATCAATGAATGGTAGTGAAATATTCCAGAAGCTAGAACTAAGTCCTTAATGAGAAAACAAGCCTAATTTTAATATTTGGTTTATGTTTTGTCTATCCATATGATATGAAATTTATTATTTCATATAAAGCTTATCCACAGATTTTCTTAACAACCACTACCCCCTTATTCTTTGTTATGTTTGGGAGCCAAATAAGAACGCTTTAAATTACGAATGAAAAAAAATTCTGTTGAGTGCATTCATTGCATATACAACATGCAGCAATAGCGAACTCACAATGCTATAACGTGCATATACCAGGGGAAGTAATGAGTTAATATCGTATTACTTGCATTTCGCATCATGTTACCACCAGATTTGAGAGTTTAAGCTGTTGTAGAATTAAAAAGAAAATAATGACAAGCCTTGGAGAGTAGTAAGCTGCATAGGTACTTCATTTTCGGTATGTTGGAGTTGATATTAGAACCTTGTAAGTGGTACCAATCGACATGGTAGGAAGCAATAATGTAGTAACCGTTCGAAGCATAATTTTATTATATGATATATATATATCTTTTGCACCAAAATTCATTATGTTTGACCAAACTTGCTAACTGATCAAGGGCCCGTTCGTTTAGGGGTCAAAATTAAGACTTATGATTGCTTGACTTGTCAAAGCTCAAAACTTTTTTGCCACTCGGAATAATGTTGTGTTAAGCCCGGTGCCCAAGTAACAAGTTTCGTTGCCGCTAGTAGAGAAAAAGCAACTGAACGACAAATCCGTTTACGCAGTCGCAGCAGGGCTTCCGTTTACGCCAAATTTAATTGAATTAAAATATTGTTGAATAACTCATTCACTACAGAAATTTGTACACCAAAGCACGTGACAATGATGAACGTTCAACTATCGCTTCTAATTATGAGTAATCAAAGTTTCCAGATCAGTTTTTAGGTTCATAAAAATACCAAAAGGAGATAACTTCACGTGTATTTTTCCTAAATTGTACGGTATCACAGTCGTGTAATGTAGAAATTCCATATCCAAACGGCTCGTCAAAATCGATCAAAGCCACATTCACTCATCCGAAACCATAGACAAGAGTGTTAGTTTTGCCGCTTTTAATCGCGTTGTAGGTGTTAAAACTACCCCTAGTACGCTGGTGACGGCCGAGAGATTCATTTTAACAGAGAGTGATTGAATTTCCGGCCGCCTCAGGGGTAATTGAATGAAGGTTAGCGGCTAAAATTCTATTCAATGAGACAAAGTCAAAGCACCTGTTGGAGGTTCCGGACGAAGTGGGCGTAGCTTAAACAGAGTTTAAGAAGCCAAACTAACAATATCTTACAATAGTGTTCCTTAATGCGGGGCGCTGCATAGCACGCTGAGTTATTCTGCCACAAGGACTGCTATGACACTGCTGCGACGAACAAGCGTTGGTAGCCGAGTAGGTGCAGACAAGGCAATAGGCTGTAGCCAGGTACCTACAATACTTTTAAGGCGCTTGAAGACCCAACAGCTGTCCAGCGAAGTCGTGTCAATGCTTATACAGCCACTTAGCTTAGATTAACATGTACCGTAGTGGTACGTGTGAACCCAAGACCTTAGTATCAGATTTGATGTTCGTATCATGTACAAGGCTCAAGAAATACTTATGGTATTGCATCATGTACTGAGGATAACGCGAATGGGAACAGCAAAACAGGAAAAAAAAAGAGGAAGAAATGCACAAGTAATACAAAAAAAATTTAACTCATGGGTAACTAGCTCAATATAATACACGGTAAGAGGTATTAGAAGCACTAATCAACAAATTCTAAACGCTATTTTAGATCTTGTTGCGTACTTGACAGGCCTTTCAAGGCAATACAGTACAACAATAGTATTACTGTATACATGTACTGAAAAGCTCAAGCCTCCCTTATCTCAATAATAGGTAGCTACTCAAGAGGGAAAAGTGAGGGACAAACAATACGTCGAGAGAATAATTATTATAATAGTGAGGATTTCCCCGTATTGTCTAGGGAAAGGTAGAACCCATGTATCTGGGTGTTCCCACACAGCATCAGTGTAAATGTGCAAAAGCTGGGAGATAATAGGAACAGAACAAGACGGAGATCGCTAGTAAAAGCCGAAAGAAGAAGAAAAGAAGCACAACGATCATGAAATAAAGAAGTTCAAAACGTCTAAACTGAGGCCAAGTTAACCGACGAGGTCCGTCTGCAAGTTCAACTCCTCTTAACACATGACAGACGAACCTGAAAACACTAGTAGTAGTAGTGTATTAAGTTTGCCTAAAAAATACTACAAACATTACCGTGACGTAGCAAATGAAAAGGATAAATTGATCTTTAGAGTAGAGTAATTATTTACAATAAGGGGACACTAGTGTTGGTAAATTGCGCTAGATGCTGAGTCAATGAAGTAGAGCTGGACACTTGACTCGATCGGGAGAAGCGTTTTTCATAACAGACACTACAAACAATTACAGTATATCCCTGAGAGAAATCGACATTTCACTCGGTCCTCAGAGTTTTCAATTTTATTTTATACCTCACCGTACTCGTTTACTGAACGACAATAACAGACTCGCCCAAAATGTGGAAGCCCCCAAAACAACCCCTCTATTAATGCATTATTAAGTGAACATAAACATCATCAACAATTAAGGTGAGTAAAATAACTGTTAAAATTTACTTAATAGAAAAAATTGTGCGACCAAGCTGCGGCCACTAAGTCACACACTTTCACCGCCTACTTCTGCGAAAATAAATTGTTCATGTAACTGGCGGTAGACTGAGCTGAATTTGTTAAAGCATTAAGAACAGAATAACTCCACGCAAGAACTAGAGCACTCCGACAGCGCGTACCTCCACCAAGCAAGGCAACAGTAACGAAAAATTGGTTCTGAGACCACGGTTATCTTTATATCAACACCAAAATCTTATCATTTGTGCCTTTCAACAGTATTAACAGTTTCAGTAATTTTCTTGAGGGACCATTCATAATTTGTTGAGTTATGTTGCGAACAAACATTAGTCGAACTCACAAACAGATCAACCGATCGTCACCAAATTTAATAATTTATGTCTTAATATTGCCAACAATTGCTGTAAATTTCATATAGATCCATTCATAACTTTTTTGAGTTCTTGTGCTAACAAACATAAAATTAAAAACAGCGACAAATAAAGAAAAAACAAATCCTCACAAAAATTAGGTCATTTACTCTTCGTGATACACCTAAAAACTGGTGTAAATTTCATAAAAATTCATCCAATAACTCTTAAGAGTTATCTTAGCGACAGACAAACAAAATAACAGGCAGACCCGACGAAAACATAGCCTCCTTGGCGGAGGTAAATATTAACGCAATTGAGCCCCTAAAAAGCAAGGAAAGATTCTCTCTCCGCTTTAAGAGCAACATCTATTTCGGGAGGACAAGTTCCTCAGTAAGCCTCCGCCCCTACAGTCGTGAAACATTTTCTTTGGCTAACACCACAAAAACCGTGCAGTTGTTCTTTAGTTTATACTACCAATCAAAAGTTGCGCAACACCAATCTGATCGTCACTTCATATAGCATCAGTTAGTGCCACAATTCCCGAGAGATGGCACTGCAAGCCCTCTATGTGTCTGGGTTTCCTCTCTTTAGGAATTCTATGTTTGAGGAGTTTTGTTGGATTATTTTGTATTCTCAGTTTGAGAATCCCTTCTCAGCGAAGGCGCCGTGATTCAAAGAGATGAGAAAGAAGGGACATGTTTTATCTGACGCAAAACGAGGAATTTAAGCATGGAAACAAACGAGCAACAAAATCATAGAAGTCATGCGAGTTCTACGAGGCAGACGTGGTCAGCGCGCTACTACTGACAGAAATAGGCGCAAAGCATCTTTGCGAGACGTAAAAAGGAACACGAAAAAAACAGGGAAGTCCCTCCATCGAAATTCACTACAGACTAGCTGGATCACCGTGCATGGGAGTAGCAGATCGTGAAAGAAGAGTGGGCAATGTCGTAAGATTATTCGGATGACAGAATAAAGCACCTGAGGGGTACATAAGTACAAATCGGATATTAATATACTAAAGTAAATGAAGTAATTGTAACGACACTGAGACCCTTACTTCGAGACACTAATGTGGATGTAAATTGAGAGCAGGACTTTTATGGTTTACCAAATTAGATACATACCTACTGGTGTTATTTCTAAGGGCAAAGCAAATTCAAGTGAAGCAACGAAAGGTTCAACGCTTCAATTTTCGATTGATATAACAACGGCAAGCCACAAGCTGAGGGTAGTGGACTGTTCACACTTGCGATTGCTGAGACTGAGACCCTGGCAAGTCATCGAGATCATACAAGAGGTGCAGTACGGGCTTACTATGGAGACACAGATCAGGTTCTGGTAAGCCCAGAACTTTGATGGGCGACACGCAGCGTGAGTCCAACCCTGTCCCACTGCTGGAAGATAGCTTAGCATTTGCTACACCGGACTCACTTTCAGACCTAAATTCAGCCCCAGTGCCTGTCGATGGTCGAGAATTATTAATACCATTGGTCTCTTTTACACAGATAGATAGGGTCCAATCGTCAGTGGAGGATGGATTACCAGCAACAATTGTCGTCCGTGCAGAGCCAGACACGGCTCCACTAGGCACTCGCACATCAGAGGTGCTGGACTGGCGTTGAGATGAAAGTTTGGCCACAGCAACACCGGCAGCAGGCGCCGGGATGTTAGGGGCGACACTTGACCCAGTGGCGCGAGTGTACTTGTGGGAGTAGCGTTGCCAGGATAGCAGCTGCTCTGCGATGGTGGTGGTGGTGTCGTCGATGGTAGCTGAGGTGCGGGATATGCGGACGCTCTCTGCCTGTATCATGTATGTAGAGCAAGTGCGTAATTAAATGAATACTGGTGACCCAATTATCTACAGAAAGGCCATCACTAAACCCAAAAATAAATGAAAATGCATCGAGTAAGGAGTCGTTAATCGAAAGCCCAATGGAGATTCTGCCCGATGGCCTGTTCGTAGTTCTTGATGCAATCGAGCTAACGGACGCATATCTGAAGCCTAACGAGTGTAGTAGTAGTAGTAGTAGTAGTAGTAGTAGTAAAGGTTTTACTAGCGCTTCAGTGGCACAATGCCTATATCGCGCCGAATTATTCCCGTGGTTATCTACAGGCTCGTGCGCCGCCAGGGCGCGAAGTACGTCTCATTCTACATTAATAG